>OX940988.1:35037467-35100493 GCA_954871275.1 Leptopterna dolabrata | reverse complement strand
ATTGCAGTTTTGGATTCTACATACCTTGAAACGTAAACCATCAAATTTTGAGGGGGGTAAGAATTTTTTTTTTTTCATGCTCGATTCCAATTTTTCATTATTGAAAATAATAAACCAATACATAGGTGTAAGTATAATTAACTGTTCACAGAATGATATACCAAAAACTCATTCGCGGCGCCCTGGACTTGAACTCTGGGACCGTACGTGGCAGTCTGACGTATTGCCCACCGCACCAGTTGCGCGCTCCGGAATGAGGTGATTGATGTCCCAGTCCCAGTCTTTCGAAGGGTTGCGTCAGATACGTCCCCAGGACGCAGGTTCCAGACACTTCAGAGTGTTGGTTCCAATTGGTCTGACGTCACAGCTTAGGATCTCCCACCCGCAAACCTCAGTGGGGCCAACTCCTAGCAGTGAAAGTCCTTTCAGATCTGCCTCTGCGCCGTGACGTAACCTCTAGTTTTGCCTCCAGTCTGCCAGTCGTTCGTTTTCTGTCAACTTGACTACTCGTGAACTTCGTTTACTGTGCTTTGCTCTTATAGTGTACTCGAGTGGAACTTGTTTGTTGACAGGACACTTTCATCGCACATCATCGGAGTCTTAAGGTGGTAAGTAACAACACAGTGGTACACCTCACTAACTCTACAGTAGCAACTGAGGGGTACATTAACATAGGAACTACAAACTACCCACATTGATAAAGGTTTAATAGTGATGAGAACACATACCCATATCAAGAGTGCATACGTCCCTAGTTTGTATCTGTTAATATCCATTCACCCCTTTCTCACTAATCTGGATTTGACAAAATAGTAATTTTCGAAACATCCTAGTACCTAAGCTAGTTCTATGTTGACGTTAAAAATGCATGCCAGATACAGTTTTCTTGTCCATAAAATGATTATAAAAAATGGTGGCATCTCGTATTTTCCCCCATTTCTTAACATCCGATTGTGGTTTTCAAACTCGGTACCTACCTATATAGGGTGGTATCAATCAATGTTGTTGAAACCTTCATAGGTTTTGATCGAGAGTGATCTTGAATTTGTCATTTCGGAAATGTGTATTTCACGTGAAATTCATATTAGAAGCCTTAACAAGCAGTTAAGCTGTTAGTGTGTTCGTGAAGTTTTACTCAACTTTTAGTATTTTTTAGGTACTCCGCTACCTACCATCTGTTTTTTTTAGGAGAAATACAAACAACTACCTACGGGTCGTTGGTAAATCGAAAGAATGTGGGGCTTGTAAAATGTATTTTCTGGATCCGGGGGAATTTTGGTTCATTATTTTCAGTAATGAACCCTTGGAATCCAGCGTGAACAACCTAGTTTACCCCCCCCCCCCCCCCTCAAAACTTGATGGTTTCCGTTTCAAGGTATGTAGAATCCAAAAATGGAATAATAAAACGCTGCAAATGATTTCGCAGTGGTTTATTATTTACCTGTATAGATCACTGTCGAGTACTGGAGCCGGCTCGGGAATTACAGTTTCATACATATATGCCGTGGAATCAAGAATTCTATAATCAAATATTTGTTGTTATTCATGAAGCATGTCACTTGTTCAGATTTAAAAAAAAACCTGTCAACAAAATCCAAAACTAACTAGGTAGGTATCATTCTTCAAACTAAATGCTCAAGTTCGAGGTCAATTCAAACTGTTGATACTACTTCTAGTGTTATACAAATTTATGGTGATTTCAGAAAATTTCGCAGGTTTCAAACTCATGAAAAATGAATTTTGGGAGCTTACAATTTGTTACCACCTCAATTCTTCACGCGTTGGTCAAAATCAACTTCTAGCCTTAAAAAACATGGAAAACGATACATCACAAGATCGTGTTCACCAAAACCTCGAAAACCCCATTTTTCACCCATTTTTCTCCCATGACGCCCTGGGTGTATTCCGAACAGGCTGCCGAGGTTTGGAGCACAGCTAGGACCCACATCTGTTCCCAAATGGTCAACCAAACTATCTGTGGACGAACGACGGTTTTAGACCAAAATTGAACTTAAATTTAAGGCTCAAAGTTCGCTATAACCACAGTTTTCCACTCATTGTCAAAATAGACTTCATATTCGGTCTTCTCGTCCTAAAAAACAAGAAAAACGATACCTACCTACCTCAAAAGCTCATGTTACTAAAATACAAAAAAACGCTGCAAAGACCTAGTGACATAGGTTTATTATTCTATTAGACATACGTTCAGAAACGTTGACAGTTCAGTTTGTATTGTTTCTTTCATGTGCAATAATTGAAAGTTATTTTTGATGGTTTCCACTAATTTTGGCACCCAAAAACACGACTTCGACTCTTCTTAATTTTTTTTTTTACAGATTATCTTTGAACATTGATGGTGGCATTTAATTGTCTTGATTCAACTGCTAATACTAGTTCTGTAGTTATTGTACACATTTCTGGTGATTTCAGACAAATTACTAGGTTTTTGACTCATAAAAAAATTTCGGGAGCTCAATTCTTCACTCATCGGTCAAAATCAACTGCGTTCGGTCTTCTCGCCATAAAAAACCTGGAAAACGATACATCACAAGCTCGTGTTCACTAAAACCTAAAAACGTTGCAAATCCCTGCTCAACGGTTTATTATTTTGTACACTATTCTATACATATTATGTAGATCGCAGAGCCTCCGTAGGTTAGTGCCTAACCCGATACTCGTTACTAGGTACCTACCTAAATCACGAGTTAAATGTTGCTAAAATAATTCTGTCGATGACAAACAGTACCCAAAATGGCAGAAAGAAACGCGAATAATAAAGTTCTGAAGGAAAACTGTTGATGTGGGGTGAAATAGATGACCCTTCTGCGTACATCGCTGTTTTCTGTGGTCAATACCTACCCTCTTGGTCAAGTATAATGAACCGTTGTGAAATAACTTGCCCATCAATAATACTTAAACGTTGTTCAAGTTGCAAAAGTAACGATCAACTAAATCCAGCCCCTTGTTGGTAGATGAACCGTTGTGTAATAATTGACCGTTGTATTATATTGACCGTTGTGTAATAATTTACCGTTGTGTAATAATTTGCCGTTGTGTAATCATTTACCGTTGTGTAACAATTTGCCGTTGTGTAATAATTTACCGTTGTCTAATAATTTACCCATCAGTAATACTTCAAAGTTTGTTCAAGTTTACAATCATGATGAAATTCGGGTTATTTAGGTTCCTTTCGGGGTATAAATCCGGCCGGGATATCATAACTACGGAGCACCTGATTATAATCAAGGATGGCTATATGAGGTCGAGTTGGTTGTTCTGCGATATTATTTCATTTGATAAGTGATGGACTATTGGATTTTGTTGGTAGGTACTTGTGAAACTTGAACGAATGTTGAAGTATTACTGATGGGTAAATTACTAAACAATGACAAATTATTTCACAACGGCAAATTGTTACACAACGGTAAGTTATTACACAACGGTTCATCTACCAAAAAGGGGCTGGATTTTGTTGATCGTTACTTTTGCAAGTTGAACAACCGTTGAAGTATTATTGGTGGGCAAGATATTACACAACGGTTCACTATAGGTATTGACCACAGAAAACAGTGATCTACGTAGAAGGGGTATCTATTTCACTCCACATCAATAATTTTCCTTTAGAACTTCATTATTTGCCTTTCTTTTTGCCGTTTTATTTACTGTTTGTCATCGGCTGCATTATTTTAGCAACATTTAACTCGTGATTTAGGTAGGTACCTAGTAACGAGCACGGGGTTAGGTACTAACCTACGGAGGGTCTGCGATCCACATAATATGTACAGAGTAGTACGTATATTATATTATATAGACGGGTTATCTACACAGAGAGCTGTGATTTGTAACAGAAGGGTATTCTGTACAAAATAATAAACCTTTGTGCAGGGATTTGCAGCGTTTATTGCAGTTTTGGATTCTACATACCTTGAAAGGTAAACCATCAAATTATGAGGGGGGGGGGGGGGGGGGGGGGGTTGGCTTTTTTTTCCATGCTCGATTCTAATGGTTCATTATTGAAAATAATAAACCAATGTATTCTAACCCCCCCCCCCCCCCCCCCCCATTAAATTTGATGGTTTACGTTTCAAGGTATTTCGAATCCGAAACTGCAATAAAAATATTCCTGTTTGTCCCCACCGTACGCCGCACTGGCCACTTTTCTTAGTTACCATGAAACAAAATTGATGAAATTCGGGTTATAGGTTCCGTTCTGGGTGTAGTTGGTCCTCGAAGCTCGATGTTACCCTCAGTCATCTCTAAGGGGTTCAAAATAGTGGTTGAAATTTTCAGAACGCCGTATCTCGAAAACTCTCGAGAAGGGAATGGTTTTTTTACGTTATTAAATTTTTCATGAGCTAAACAATTTTTTGAGACCACCCGGAGCATTATACGTCCAGCCGTTCGTGCGCACCTAAAAGCTCCGTCAACACGTTCGTGAATCAAACGGTATAAATCCGGCCGGGATATCATCACTAAGGAGCACCTGATTATAATCGAGAATGGCTGTATGAAGTCGAGTTGGTTGTTCTGCGATATTATTTCATTTGATAAGTGATGGACTATTGGATTTTGTTGGTAGGTACTTCTGAAACTTTAGCAAACGTTGAAGTATTATTGATGGGTAAATTATTACACAACGGTAAATGATTACACAACGGTAAATTATTACATAACGGTAAATTATTACACAACGGTAAATTATTACAGAACGGTAAATTATCACACAACGGTTCGTCTGTCAAGGGGGGGGGGGGGGGGCTGGATTTGGTGATAGGTACTTCTGCAACTTGAACAACCGTAGAAGTATTATTGATGGGCAAGTTATTACACAACGGCTCATTATACTTGACCACGAATATAGGTATTGACCACAGAAAACAGTGATCTTTGCAGAAGGGGCGTCTATTTCACTCCACACCAATAATTTTCTTTCAGAACTTCATTATTTGCGTTTCTTTTTGCCATTTTAGTTATTGTTTGTGATGGACAGAATGGTTTAAACAACATTTAACTCGTGATTTACGTAGGTACATAGCAACGAGTATTTCAACAGCAGGGTTAATGAATTGTATACATTTAGCCAAATGTCATGACCAGGGACGCGCTAACAATCGGGAATTGGCCCGAGATAACATCATTGCATTGCTAGGGATCACCTGATTATATTCACAGAGTATGAAGTCGAGTTGGTTGTTCTGTGATATTATTTCTTTGGAAAATGATGGCTCTTTTGGAGTTTGTTGGTAGGTAGTGAAACTTGAACAAATTTTGAAGTATTATTGATGGGTAAGCACAATGGTAAATTATTACACAACGGTTCATTATACCATCTACGTAGAAGGGGCTGGAGTTTGTTGGTAGGTACGTTTGCAACTTTTGGTTTATTATTTTCAATAATGAACCATTGGAATCGAGCATGAAAAAAAAAATTCTTACCCCCCCTCAAAATTTGATGGTTTACGTTTCAAGGTATGTAGAATCCAAAACTGCAATAAAAACGCTGACAATCCCTGCAGAACGGTTTATTATTTTGTATAGAATACCCTTCCGTAACAGATCACAGCTCTATGTATAGATAACCCGTCTATATAATATTATGATATGTACTATTCTATACATATTATGTAGATCGCAGACCCTCTGTAGGTTAGTACCTAACCCCGTACTCGTTACTAGGTACCTACCTAAATCACGAGTTAAATGTTGCTAAAATAATTCTGCCGATGACAAACAGTACCTAACAAAAAGAAACACACATAATGAAGTTCTGAAAAGAAATTGTTGATGAGGAGTGAAAAAAGTTGCGAAAGTACCTACCAACAAACTCCAGCCCCTTCTACGTAGATGGTATAATGAACCGTTGTGTAATAATTTACCGATGAGTAATGATTTAGCGTAGTAATAATTTACCCATCAATAATACTTCAAGGTTTGTTCAAGTTTCACTACCTACCAACAAACTCCAAAAGAGCCATCATTTTTCAAATGAAATAATATCACAGAACAACCAACTCTACTTCATACTCCGCCAATATAATCAGGTGATCCCTAGCAATGATTTCATCTCCGCCAAATTTCCTATTGTGGGCGCGTCTCTGGTTACGAGATTTGGTTTGAATTGTATACAATTTCATTCACACTGGAGTCGAAAATGCCTGTCGGTGCAAACTTCGGGGCCTTACTGTGAACGAACGGCTGGACGTACGACGCTCCGGATGGTCTTAAAAAACTCGCAAGTTCAAGAACTATTTAAATCCGTAAAAATGTTCACGTTAAAAAATGGTATAGGCGTTTTGAAAATTTCAACCCCTATTTTGAACCCCTTAGAGATGACTGACAGTAACGTCGAGCTTCGAGGACCAACTAGACCCCGAACGGAACCTATAACCCGAATTTCATCAATTTTCTTTCATGGTAACTAAGAAAAGTGGCCCGTACGGCGTACGGCGGACAGACAGAAATATTTTTATTGCAGTGTTGGATTCTACATACCTTGAAATGTAAACCATCAAATTTTGAGGGGGGGTAAGAATTTTTTTTTTTCATGCTCGATTCCAATTGTTCATTATTGAAAATAATAAACCAAAATATTTCAGTCTGTCCGCCGTACGCCGTACGGGCCACTTTTCTTAGATACCATGAAAGAAAATTGATGAAATTCGGGTTCGCTGTCTAGTTGGTCCTCGAAGGTCGACATTACTGTGAGTCATCTCTAAGGGGTTCAAAATAGGGGTTGAAATTTTCAAAACGCCTATACCATTTTTTTACGTGAATATTTTTACGGTTTTAAATAGTTCTTGAACTTGCGAGTTTTTTAAGACCATCCGGAGCGTCGTACGTCCAGCCGTTCGTTCACAGTAAGGCCCCGAAGTTTGCACCGATAGGCATTTTCGACTCCAGTGTGAATGAAATTGTATACAATTCAAACCAAATCTCGTAACGTCGTAACCAGAGACGCACCCACAATAGGAAATTTGGCGGAGATGAAATCATTGCTAGGGATCACCTGATTATATTGGCGGAGTATGAAGTCGAGTTGGTTGTTCTGTGATATTATTTCATTTGAAAAATGATGGCTCTTTTGGAGTTTGTTGGTAGGTAGTGAAACTTGAACAAACGTTGAAGTATTATTGATGGGTAAATTATTACTGTCGGGAAGGCAATCTCCCATCCATCACCACGATCGTGACGTCACACTACAAAGGCAACTCTACATGATTATAATGCATAACATCTGCATCCTAAGAATGAGGATCGCCGATGTTCCTCACTTCCTTCAGCTCCGTCGACCGCAATATACGCTCCTCGCCTAAAATTGTTTTTGCCAAAGTACCACAGTGTCAAATCAACCTTTTCATATATATAACTCGACTGACTACAATCCGGAGGTATGTTGAATAAATCTCATATTAATATTACGATTTTACGACGTTCATTTATCTAGATAGCCCGACATGTATACATTGCTTGACTAGCATTGGGGAACTAGTCCTTGTTGGGTGTGCGTGCAGTTGATTTTCTCGTAAAAAAAGGCAAAGGCTAGGCAGTTAGGAGGCTGACTGCTTAGATGATCGGACAGTTCAACGAAACGGTAAAGCTTGGAATAAAGAGCGGTGAGGCCTCAAAGTCGGTGAGAACGGTCGGGGACGCGATGTCGTTGGAGTGTCGCCCGAAATATCTGGGTCCAGCTTTCGCCGCAGTCCGGTGTAAGTTAGTCTGGAGCATACTATAGATCGGATTAAATAGTTAAATACCCAGAAATTCGGTGAAATCGTTCTGGAAACACGAAGTAGTACGGTATAACTGTCCGATGCGAGAAAATCCATTTTCCAGTCAACAATTGGAAGTCGCTGAGTGAAAATCCGAAAAAAATTATTTCTCAAATATAATATTATTATCGGAATTCGCTGCAGGGAAACCGGCGGCCATATTGAAGGAAGGTCGGCAGAACGTCAAATCGAAGTGATAAAGTACGGCTTATCGATTTGTAATGGTGGTTTGTAATCGATTGATTGCTGGTTCACAATGTATCGATATCTTTGTTATCACGGTGTTGTTATCTTATCTTATCAAGTTAGAAACCAATCACTGCCCTTCTGCGATGTTTTTCTGTTGACATGTATAAATCTTGTTGTATAAATTATGACATTCGAAGCTATAAGAAATCTAGTGTTTGGATCGACTCTGATGAGGTGCGTACCTACTTGGCTTATCTCTTCAGGTTAGAGCCGGACCACTATTTTTGCTTCCGAGTCTGCGAAGCAGCGGAAGCCTTGTGTTCACTTTCGTGAGCCAAAAAATTTTTGTCTTCAGAAATCAAAATTTCCACTTGCATTTTGCGTTTCAAAGCCTACTGAACAAATTTGGTTCCGTGTCTGTCGGTCTGTGGGTCTGTGAGTCTGTGAGTCTGTCCGCATTTCCTTGTTACAGCCATAACTTCTACGATTTTGAATTGATTCAGCTCAAATTTTGAGGGATGGTGCGGATAAGGCCCCTTGAGGTCCCATACAAATTTCAACATGATTGATTCAGCGGTACGCCCTGCGCATGCGCTAACGTTAAATTCAACAAACACGCATAACTTTCACAATTTTGATTCAATTTCGCTCAAATTTTCAAGGGTTGTTTGGACAAGGCCTAGTGAGTTCCAGTATGAATTTCAGCATGATCGGACCCTCGGTGCGCTCTGCGCATGCGCTGGCGTGAAATAGATTCAATTTCCTTGTTACAGCCGTAGTAACCAAAGATTTCACCCAATTTCAATGTAATTCTCAGGGATTAAGCGGGTAGGGCCCATTGAGGTCCCATATAAATTTCAACATGATAGAGCCAGCGGTTCGCCCTGCGCATGCGCTCTGTCTGTCTGTCTGTCCTTCTATGCACGGCCAAACGGCTCGACGGATATCGACCAAATTTGGCACGAATATCCAGTAGGCTCCCAAGTTGTGCAACGTCGCATTTTCAATTCCCTGATCATAGCGGAACTATGGTCGACCATGGTCAACTCCTGAATGGCTTGACGGATATCGACCAAATTTGGCACGAATATCCAGTAGGCTCCCAAGTTGTGCAACGTCGCATTTTTAATTCCCTGACCATAGCGGAACTATGGTCGACCATGGTCAACTCCTGAATGGCTTGATGGATATCGACCAAATTTGGCACGAATATCCAGTAGGCTCCCAAGTTGTGCAACGTCGCATTTTTAATTCCCTGACCATAGCGGAACTATGGTCGACCATGGTCAACTTCGTTAATTGAAATGGTAACCCCTACTTTTTATCGCGTATTCGTAATCTACGTGAAATTCTATCTACGATCGACCCTTCGGACTACCCCCGCGGTCGACCATAGCGCATCCATGGGCCCCTCCATGGTCGAATCCCGAATTGCTCAACGGATATTGACCAAATTTGGCACGAATATCCAGTAGGCTCCCAAGTTGTGCAACGTCGCATTTTTAATTCCCTGACCATAGCGGAACTATGGTCGACCATGGTCAACTTCGTTAATTGAAATGGTAACCCCTATTTTTTATAGCGTATTCGTAATCTACGTGAAATTCTATCTACGATCGACCCTTCGGACTACCCCCGCGGTCGACCTTAGCGCATCCATGGGCCCCTTCATGGTCGAATCCCGAATTGCTCAACGGATATCGACCAAATTTGGCACCAATATCTGGTAGCCTCCCAAGTTGAACGTAGGCGCATTTTTAATTCCCTGACCATAGCGGAAATATGGTCGACCATGGTCAACTCCTGAATGGCTTGACTGATTTTGATAAAATTGGGCACAAATACCCGGTAGGGTATGGGATTTTTCCGTCGTTTGTTGGTTCCACGATACTGCGTACAGCGAATCTCGGATAGTGAGCGAAGCGAGCGGTCAGGCTAGTTATGTATAATGGACGTAATGTATTATGGAAGTCATGTTATGTATAATATGTATATTTCATGTAATGTTATGTAATGTTATGTTATGTAATGTTATGTTATGTAATGTAATGTAATGTAATGTTATGTTATTTTGCTTCCGAGTCTGTTCTATTTTATAATGGGTCACTCTGATTGTGATGAGGAAGCTCCTGTGCCATCACCTTGGCAGTGTATTCTGCGATGTTTTGCTTCCGAGTCTGCGAAGCAGCGGAAGCCTTGTGTTCACTTTCGTGAGCCAAAAAATTTTTGTCTTCAGAAATCAAAATTTCCACTTGCATTTTGCGTTTCAAAGCCTACTGAACAAATTTGGTTCCGTGTCTGTCGGTCTGTGAGTCTGTGAGTCTGTCCGCATTTCCTTGTTACAGCCATAACTTCCACGATTTTGAATTGATTCAGCTCAAATTTTGAGGGATGGTGCGGATAAGGCCCCTTGAGGTCCCATACAAATTTCAACATGATTGATCCAGCGGTACGCCCTGCGCATGCGCTAACGTTAAATTCAACAAACACGCATAACTTTCACAATTTTTATTCAATTTCGCTCAAATTTTCAAGGGTTGTTTGGACAAGGCCTAGTGAGTTCCAGTATGAATTTCAGCATGATCGGACCCTCGGTGCGCTCTGCGCATGCGCTGGCGTGAAATAGATTCAATTTCCTTGTTACAGCCGTAGTAACCAAAGATTTCACCCAATTTCAATGTAATTCTCAGGGATTAAGCGGGTAGGGCCCATTGAGGTCCCATATAAATTTCAACATGATAGAGCCAGCGGTTCGCCCTGCGCATGCGCTCTGTCTGTCTGTCTGTCCTATGCACGGCCAAACGGCTCGACGGATATCGACCAAATTTGGCACGAATATCCAGTAGGCTCCCAAGTTGTGCAACATCGCATTTTTAATTCCCTGACCATCGCGGAACTATGGTCGACCATGGTCAACTCCTGAATGGCTTGACGGATATCGACCAAATTTGGCACGAATATCCAGTAGGCTCCCAAGTTGTGCAACGTCGCATTTTTAATTCCCTGACCATAGCGGAACTATGGTCGACCATGGTCAACTCCTGAATGGCTTGACGGATATCGACCAAATTTGGCACGAATATCCAGTAGGCTCCCAAGTTGTGCAACGTCGCATTTTTAATTCCCTGACCATAGCGGAACTATGGTCGACCATGGTCAACTCCTGAATGGCTTGATGGATATCGACCAAATTTGGCACGAATATCCAGTAGGCTCCCAAGTTGTACAACGTCCCATATTTAATTCCCTGACCATAGCGGAACTATGGTCGACCATGGTCAACTTCGTTAATTGGAATGGTAACCCCTATTTTTTATCGCGTATTCGTAATCTACGTGAAATTCTATCTACGATCGACCCTTCGGACTACCCCCGCGGTCGACCATAGCGCATCCATGGGCCCCTCCATGGTCGAATCCCGAATTGCTCAACGGATATCGACCAAATTTGGCACGAATATCCAGTAGGCTCCCAAGTTGTGCAACGTCGCATTTTTAATTCCCTGACCATAGCGGAACTATGGTCGACCATGGTCAACTCCTGAATGGCTTGACGGATATCAACCAAATTTGGCACGAATATCCAGTAGGCTCCCAAGTTGTGCAACGTCGCATTTTTAATTCCCTGACCATAGCGGAACTATGGTCGACCATGGTCAACTTCGTTAATTGAAATGGTAACCCCTATTTTTTATCGCGTATTCGTAATCTACGTGAAATTCTATCTACGATCGACCCTTCGGACTACCCCCGCGGTCGACCTTGGCGCATCCATGGGCCCCTCCATGGTCGAATCCCGAATTGCTCAACGGATATCGACCAAATTTGGCACCAATATCCGGTAGCCTCCCAAGTTGAACGTAGGCGCATTTTTAATTCCCTGACCATAGCGGAAATATGGTCGACCATGGTCAACTCCTGAATGGCTTGACGGATTTTGATAAAATTGGGCACAAATACCCGGTAGGGTATGGGATTTTTCCGTCGTTTGTTGGTTCCACGATACTGCGTACAGCGAATCTCGGATAGCGAGTGAAGCGAGCGGTCAGGCTAGTTATGTATAATGGACGTAATGTATTATGGAAGTCATGTTATGTATAATATGTATATTTCATGTAATGTTATGTAATGTTATGTTATGTAATGTAATGTTATGTAACACGTATATTTAATGTTATGTAATGTAATGTACTGTAATGTAATGTAATGTAATGTAATGTTATGTTATGTTATTTTGCTTCCGAGTCTGTTCTATTTTATAATGGGTCACTCTGATTGTGACGAGGAAGCTCCTGTGCCATCACCTTGGCAGTGTATTTCTTTTGACATGATGAGATGTTTTTTTAAATCAAGGGAAATTTCAGTGATTGGACCGAAGCTCGAAGGAAATAGGTAGTAATTGTGCTGAGTCAAACCGGAAGTAAAGAATGTGAACCATGTAATCTAGATAGTCAGTAATTCGTGTGAGTTTCGATTGAAACTGACTAGTGTTTTACTGAAAACAGATTGATGATTAACGAGACACGCATCCCAACATGACCGGCAAGGGCTCAACAATGGTGGAATTATTCACGGATAAGGCAAAGAGGAGCAAGTAGGTTGGTGACGGAGTGAAGGAAGTCAACCCAGTTTTGGATGCTTGCAACTGTTTGGTCTACTGACTCTGTTAAAAGGGTTAGTTAGTGCCTGACATGGAGTGGATAGTCCGAACTGGTTTTAATCAGAAGAGTCGGAAGGCGGGGGCTGCTGTTGTTCATCGGCTCAGTTGACTGGACCGTTGATCGTTTGCAAGCCAGGTGCCCCGAACTCTTATCGATGTTTAATAACGAAGATAGCTAATAACGAATATAGTTAATTGCGTTCGACTATAATTAAACGAATTGATTTAGCTTACATTAAACTAATAATTTTCATGGTACAACTTATCAAAAAAAACTTTCGATTTTTGAATTTTCTATATAACAGTCCGGCAGTGATTCTTGAATTTGCGGCGGGATAGTCTTATTGCAAGCGTGTCGCTGGGAGTATTAGCTCCGCTGGAACGCGGTGACGAGTACAGTCCACCTCAACAGCAAACCTCGAGTTGAACAACTGGACGCGCCGGAACGCGACGGCGTGCGCAGTGGGCCACTGCGCACAACTGGTTGAGCAACCTGTCACCGCTGGAACATTCTATTAGTTAGCCTGAGGCTCTGTTATCGGCGCACAGCGCGCATGTCTGGAATGAAAGTACCCTCCGGCAGGGGTGAAATCGCCAGGCAGGTAGCGGGGCGGACCGTATATCCCCACGGCTGCACTCCAATTTTCGCGTGGTATCGATACGCGTTCAAATTCTAGAACCACGAGGAAAGTACGATGTGAATAATTCCACCAGGGCTAATTAACGAGTTTTATAATGTTCACGAAAATTATGATGTGATAGTGACGAAATTTTTCGATATGTATAGGTAACGATGTTTTAACGAGTTTTATAATGGTCACGAAAAGTATGATGTGATAGTGACGAAATTTTTTTCGATGTGAATAACGACGTATTAACGAGTTTTATAGTGATTACGAAAAGTACGGTGTGGTAGTGACGAAATTTGTTTGATGTGTATAACGACGTATTAACGAGTTTTATAGTGATTACGAAAAGTACGGTGTGGTAGTGACGAAATTTGTTTGATGTGTATAACGACGTATTAACGATTTTTACAATGGTTACGAAAAGTTCGATAACAATGACGAAATTTATTCGATGTGTATAACGACGTACTAACGAGCTTTCTAATGGTTACGAAAAGCACGACACAATAATGACGAAATTTGTTCGATGTGTATAACGATTTATTGACGAACTTTATAAAGAGTGCGATTAAAAAAAAAAAAAAAAAAAAAACAGCCTTTTTTGGAAAGTAAAAGGTAAAACGGGGTATTGTCGACCCCAATGTCTGTTTCGGAAGACCATGAATAGCGAAGAAATCAAACGAATGATTGATGAGGATGTAAACAAAAAGAGGAAGCGATCAGACTGAGTTGGAGCTAGAGTTTGCTCAAAGGTGCGAAGAAGTGAAAAGAGAAATTATAGAGATGGCGGAGGAGCCTGTTTTGAAGATGGTTATTCTGGCCTCTGTGGTTACTAAACGTGATTGCAACTCGATAGAGACAGAATGGTAACTGAAGATCATGAATCCGGAGCCACTGCTCAGACCGGTGCTACGCTTTGCACTAATGAATCACTTCTTGCCGATACAGTGTTTGAGTCCGAGATTAACGAAAATAACACCTAGTAATACCTTGGTCACTAGACCACACAAAAGGAACATGCCCTTCGGATTGAGTTTATGAATGTACGATTTAATCCAGCAAACGAAACTCTGCTGGATTTTCAAAACCGGTTTGAGGGACTCATAGAGGGCATTCGGTGGTGTCCTGAGGCTGAGCTGACTGAGAAGGCAATTCGAAGGAACTTGGTAAACGCCATCTCAGAAGCGTGCCCAAGGATTGCTGAAGATGCTCTGCTTGATGGGTCACCACTGAAGGTACGAGACATCTTTGATCGAATGTTCACGATGTATGACATGATCTCGGAAAACAACAGGAGAGAGCAAGCCGGTGGTAAAGCTCTGTTAGGTAATAGTTCAAAGAAAAATACCTATAAGCGTAAAGCAAACTGGAAATCCAATGAAGTCCCGCAAGCCAAGAAAACACAGGTTACCTGTTATCAATGTGGCATTAAGGGACATATGCGAACGGAATGCAGGAATACAGAAAAAATGTGCTATAACTGCGGGGGTTTCGGACACCTGTCTAGAGAATGCAATCAACTACATTCGGTGTTCACAAAAAGAGTGCGTGAACAAAACCGGAGTCAAAAATATGTTCCACCCTTCAGAAGGAAGGAAAATAATAAACCGATGCCCAAAAGGAAAACCACAAATTTCAAGCCTGATCGTAAAGCCTCTCAACCAAAAACCAACACACCTGCTCAAAACCGGCTTATGAGCAAGCTTGACAAAATCAAGCGAGAGTCAACCACAACGAGCTCAGTACGCAGCATCAGCGTCAGGTGGAGTCATTGGCAGCCATTGCAACCCCAAGGCTGGTAACAGGAGATGATCCAGCTGCAATGCATGCCTGGACTTCGGAGATCTCATTATTCGGTGGTAAATTTCCTCAATTACGAGTTATAGCTGATAGCGGTGCAACTGAACATATTGTTAATGATGAGACGGTGTTTACTAATTTAACGGATTTAATTTCACCAATACGTATTTCATGTGCCAATGATAGTAAGGAAGCTGATCTGATCATTAGAAAAACAGGAGACATAATTTACTGTAATACGGACAAACGAACTTTTGGTGTACTCAGGGGAGTATTATACGCACCTGACTTGGTGGAAAACCTATTCTCTATCAGAAAACAAGTATCAAAGGGATTATCAGCGAAATTTAACGATAAAAATCTTGAAATCATAGATTCTAAAACCGGAGAAACGCTAAAATCTGGTTTATTTGACGGGCGTTTCTGGTGGATGTCGTTCTCCCTACCCATGTTAAAGGCAAACCCAGAGGAAAAACGGATTATACTTAATATCATTAAGGGGAAGGGGAAATCCTTGATGATACAGACCGGAGCTAAACGAACGTTGGGAGAAACGGAGACTACCTTAGAGGGGAGTTCAAGTACAAAAAGAAGTAAGCCGGTTGAAGCGTTACAGTTAAGAGATGATAAGGGTCTTGGATGGCACTATAGACTTAACCACGCCTCCAAGAAGTACTTGGAGATAGCAAGTAAATTTCTCCCTGAGTTGCAGAATGTAAAGTTTGGCTCGGCGATTCTTGACTGTGCAGATTGCAAAAGGGCCAAGGCTAAACGCAAGCCCTCTTCCGGAATTAGGCACTGGACAGATGTACCATTTCAACGCCTACATTCAGATGATATGTTGGGACCACTTAAACCGGCGGCACACAGGTCTCAAGCGAAGTATATTGTCACCTTTACAGATGATGCGAGCAGATATGCATTTGCTTACGAAATAAACAACAAAACGAGGGTAAACTTAGCCCTACTTTCATGTCTGGAAGAAATCCGAAAATTAACTGGGACTCATACGAAAGTGACGGAACTTCAGACTTGCTGGGGTCTTGAATATAAAACGAAGGAAATGAACGAATTGAAATGAAACTGACGAAATGACGAGACAAAAAAAGAGTTAATCTTTCTGGTGTTCAATTTTTGTCTTATTCCATGCAACATGTGTTGTTCATAATATAGGACACCAAAAATAAAGCAATACCTAGAGTTCAAAACACCTTACGTAGTACCTAGCACTAACCCGGTTGCCCACACTCAAGTTCATAAAACGGTTTGGATGTGAAGCTTATATACTGGATACTCGAGGTTCTTCTAAGTTTACTCGTAAAGCAAACATAGGTTTTCTCTTGGAATGTGGAGAAACAGGTTGCTATTTATTAAACTTCAGGAATAAAACGGTAGTGAGATCCCAGCATGTAGATTTTGTCGAAAGCAGGACGTAGGTATGCGATGAGGCCACTCAAGTGGTGGAACAAGTTCATAAGCCGGTGTTAATTCATGAAAATGATGAATGCGAATTCTTTGAGGAGCTGGATAATTCAGTAAATCTGGCATGTTTTCTCCATTGAGTAATTGAGTACTTAATCCCATTACATATTCGCAGACGGTGCGAGCACCAGACGCCAAGATCTGGCTACAAGCTATTGAAACAGAATTTCAAGCGTTGGAAAAATGTAAGACCTGGAAAATTGTTCCAAAAACTACGGTGCCGAAAGGAGTAAAAGTTATGAAAACTCGATGGGTACATAAAAGGAAACCGGAGGCAGATGGCTCACTGAGGTATCGAAGTAGACTAGTAGTCTAGGGTTTTGCAGATAGTAATCCGTATGATCTATCAGAGATCTATGCCCCCGTGGCTAGATTACCGGATGTCAAGTTCTTGCTAATCCTCGCGGCCAAATTTGATTTGGAATTGGCTCAGTACGATGTCAAAACAGCTTTTCTGAATGGATCCTTAGATAAGCTGGTGTATATTGAGATCCCTGATGGTTATTGTGAATATTTACAAATCGGTGAAGATCTCAGAAGTAACAGTGTATGCGAGGTTCACATAGCGTTATACGGACTCAAAGTGTCCCCAAAACGGTGGTTTATTAGATTTCAGGAGGCTGTGAAAAAGATGGAATTTCAACCTTATCCTTTTCAACCTTGTTTGTTTATCTGGAAGTTTGGTGATAAAATTGCTATTCTTTTGTTGTATGTTGACGATATTATGGTAGCGACTAATAGCAAAGAAAAGTCAGGGCAAATAAAAGCAATTTTGGGAGGGGAATTTTCAATTACGGAATTCTTGGGACTAGAAATAGTAGAAACCGGAGGGAGAAAACTATCGGTATTCTTCAGAAATCCCATATGATGAAAAAAATTTGATCCACATAGTGATAAAACACGGCTTCTACTCCTATGGTTGTCGATAGGAAAATAGAAAACGATGATCCTCAACAAACCGGTGACTTAAACTCCATTCCTTACAGACAGGCGATTGGCTCATTGCTGTATTTACAGGGTGGAGTGAGATCTTATATTTCCCTACGCTACTAACCTTTTAAGTAGACGTCAATCAAATCTTACGTTGGATGATGCAATTGACTGTTTTGTAGATGCCTCCTTGGGACTCTAGTGAGGGGAGTTACTCTACTACAGGGTATGTCATCTACCTGTTCGGAAATCCGGTGATTTGGCGAACTAAACGTCAAAGTCACATAGCTCTTTCATCTGCAGAGAGCGAATTTGTTGACATGAGTACAGCCTGTAGAGACTTAGTAGTTTCAATACGGACAATGCGTTCGGAAATAATAGGAATTACGACGGTACCAACGATTTATGAAAACTCCAAACCAGCTATCCGCTTGGCGGAAGTAGATGACTAAACCACTCTAAAACATTTGGTCAGACTGTCCTACCTCTACGTACGACAGGAGCACAGAAATGGACATGTGAAAATCAGATGGATTTTCACATAACTGACGAACAAAAAACACATAACAAAATCCGACATTTCACTTAACAAAAACACTGACAAAAACAAAATCCGACAAGTTTAGGGACTCATTGATGTTCAAACACTAATCGATGTCTCGTTTTGTTTCTGAAATTCTCATGTAATTCCAACCCCGAGCTGAGCTTAACCAGGAGCTCTGCTGATCGTGCAGAGAACTCCACGTCTCTGAACTCACTCGAAGCTGTGCTGACTACAAGAACTGCCCTGACTGCGTCAACTGTCCTCATCTACGTCAGTTCAACCCGGAGCTGCACCTACTACAAGAGCTGCGCTGACCGCGTCAGCTGTCCTGAGCTACGTCAGTTCAACCCGGAGCTGCACCTACTACAAGAGCTGCGCTGACCGCGTCAGCTGTCCTGAGCTACGTAGTTCATCCCGGAGCTGCACCTACTACAAGAGCTGCGCCGACTGCGTCAGCTGTCCTGAGCTACGTCAGTTCAACCCGGAGCTGCACTGACCACAGGAAGGTCCTCGCATCAATGGATGGAAGGTTGGAGGGGAGTGTCGGGAAGGCAATCTCCCATCCATCACCACGATCGTGACGTCACACTACAAAGGCAACTCTACATGATTATAATGCATAACATCTGCATCCTAAGAATGAGGATCGCCGATGTTCCTCACTTCCTTCAGCTCCGTCGACCGCAATATACGCTCCTCGCCTAAAATTGTTTTTGCCAAAGTACCACAGTGTCAAATCAACCTTTTCATATATATAACTCGACTGACTACAATCCGGAGGTATGTTGAATAAATCTCATATTAATATTACGATTTTACGACGTTCATTTATCTAGATAGCCCGACAATTACTACGGTACATCATTACTCAACGGTAAATTATTACACAACGGTTCATTATACCATCTACGTAGAAGGGGCTGGAGTTTGTTGGTAGGTACTTTCGCAACTTTTTTCACTCCTCATCAACAATTTCTTTTCAGAACTTCATTATGTGTGTTTCTTTTTGTTAGGTACTGTTTGTCATCGGCAGAATTATTTTAGCAACATTTTACTCGTCATTTAGGTAGGTACCTAGTAACGAGTACGGGGTTAGGTACTAACCTAAGGAGGGTCTGCGATCTCTACATAATATGTATAGAATAGTACATATCATATTTTATAGACGGGTTATCTATACATAGAGCTGTGATCTGTAACGGAAGGGTATTCTATACAAAATAGTAAACCGTTGTGCAGGGATTTGCAGCGTTTTTTAAAGGGAGCTCAATAACGCTATTAGTGGTGGTACTGTTGGAACACCGAAATCTGGGCTCAATTCAGAGTGCCCTGCAAATACTTTCGTGCCTTCAGAAGAGTTGCATGCGAAGACTTGACAAGGAAGAGCATGCAAAGTTCTACACAAATCTAGCTACTGAATGAGTTGAAACCATTACAATGGCTCATTTGCATCTAAGCGCTGTGGGCCAAGTAATCATGTATAAATTACGAAACATGGATTATTTCATGAATCTCTCATCATTTGACCTATTCTGTCAAAAACAGGAAATACCTACTTGCTGGATCGAGCGTAGTGGGGCAGCTATTGTTGGGTGAAAAAGACAACAGGCGTCTTAAATCACATCAGCATAATAAATTTCCGTCTGCCGCCCCCTATAGATCCACATTGTGCGGCGTAGTTACAAGCAACGGGTTTGAAGTTTATTGATGAGGTACATTGTATATTATATTGGCCTAAAGCGAAAGAACCCTAATGGACTAAGATTGAGTAAGTTCCTACGGAGTTCAGAGCTCAGTCTTCCTTGTTCATCCGTGAGACAAGCAACTTTCAGTTCGCGAATTCCAAGTGTGTTGAAGCGTAACGCTTTGTGAGACAAATGATTTCTTCGAGATAAATTGCGTTTATCAAAGGCTTGTAATAGCGAAAATTCACAATAAGATAATCCACAGATACACTCCTTACGTGTTTCACCACCTAGATTTAAATTACGAGTTACGGTTAACTTGGAGTAAGAGAAAAAAAACCAGTCATGCAGCATGACTTAATGAGCGAATTTTCAAAGAAATATTCGAATTAATGGCTCTGGTTTTGAATAAAGGAAAACTTCTTCCTCCTACTGTTAGTACCTAAATTGAATAATTTGAAATAGATTTTTTCTTTCGTCTTCCTTCTAGTAATACGTGGGCCGGTACTTGTCTATCTATGAAGGTATCATAACAATTATATGTCAAATGGGAAATTCAAGGAGTTGTACTAATCGTTTGCCTCCCCCTTGTTTGCTTCGAACTCTCGTCTTCAATTAATACTTCTCACATTTTTCAATCTGACCACTCTAAGTGGTTGGGGGGGGGGGGGGGGGGGGGGAAGAGTTTAAAGATTATCCTAGTTTTGGGTAATTTTTGCGCACTTTAAATGCTCTAATTTAAGAACGGATTTAGATATCTAAAATCCGATTTCACCATCGTGTTCAGCGTGCAAAAACCTTTAAAATGAGGGGTCACTTGTTAGAAAATAACATTTTGGGGATTTTTGGGTAATTTTTGCGCACTTTAAATGCTCTAATTTGAGAACGGATCAAGATATCTAAACTCCGATTCCACCATCGTGTTCAGCGTGCAAAAACCTTTAAAATGAGGGGTCACTTGTTGGAAAATAACATTTTGGGGATTTTTGGGTAATTTTTGCGCACTTTAAATGCGCCAAAACCCTCCTTAGAGTAGGCCAATTTCGCCCATCTTCGAACTTAGCCTTTCGATTGCCAAGATAGATTTTTTGTGCAAATTTGAGCTGTTTATCTCAATTCTATCGAGAGTTATCGTCTGGAGTGACACATATATAAATATATATATACATATAAAAAAGTGTTAAATTTCAGGAATCGTTTTAGAATGGTCTGAAACGGATTTCTATGAAGAAAATTTCCAAAAATTTATATTATTTAAATTTCGAAGCCATTGCAATAGCTTCATTTTCTTTGAAAATTCGCTAAAATGAATGCATTCTGCGTTCCAATTTTTCTGTAACTCCAAGTTACAAAACTGCAACACACATTAACTGCAACTCTGTTACGCCCTTAGTTATCCTCAAAATCTCTAGTTACTCGATTAATTGGAAAAATCAATTTGAAAAGTACCTACGTAGGATGTAGTAATAATCCCTCAATTCCCGCTGCAGTCATGTGTTGCCTGTTGTGGACAGTTGGGTTGTTGGGGAAAAGTGCGTAGACCTTGCTTTATAACAGGGAACTCGATTTTCTTTTCGTAATGAAAGATTATGCCTAGAATCGTCTTCTCGGGGGTTTAAAATTGTACTGAAGAGTCGCAAGCTCTTTCATCGTCATTAGGACCCTATTTTCTTTACAGATGATACCCAATTTTCTGTCGGTTATTGTTCTAAACGCAATGTAGATGTAAGTTTTGTCAGCATATTTCTTTCTTGACTGTTGTTTTGGTCGAAATATGGAGGGTAGGTATTTGGGAACTGGCTCACTGATGAAGTCTTTAATTCATCAGCTAAATTCCTTCTTTTTTTGTACTAAACTCCTTATAGGTACCAAAAGCACTACTAAACCACTAGGTACCACTATAGAAACCATAGTTTTTGTGTCTTTCCTACATCGACGCTCTCTATTAAGAAATCCGATATGAGGTTAGGTACTTCCGGTTAGTAGGTACCACAAAACAAGTAGGTATCACAGTTCAGGAAAGTAGTTAGGTACAAGAAATTCAAAGAATAAAAACTTACGTAGTTATTGAAAGGTTGGATAAATGTTGGTTGGTTGGATAAATGAACGCAGTAATGGGGAAAACCTACATTAAGATCTCCATTGAGTTCATTTAAAGATAAAAGTAATGTTCAGGATAAAAGTGGTATGTAAAGTGTTCTTGTTGGCTTAACTATTGTGGTCAACCTGGTAGGAAGTTTAGAGAAAGAATAATGTAACATGAAAAATATTTCAGGGATAATAAGGGTGAATACGGCCTTTGCACGTCACTTTAATGAATTCAGTCGTAGCTCCAATTTTGATCTTACAGATGGACATTTTGTTGAGTTAGGTACTTCATTTCTGCCCAAAAGGGATCATGTTGGGTGTAATTGAAAAATTCGAAATGATTAAGAGTGATAGGTTGAGTAAATCTTTGAATGATGTAATTCCTTCAAGTTTTTTTTCCATTATTGCGTTCATTTCTGTAACAGCTTGGTACCCCCCCCCCCCCCGCCAAGACTACCTTCCTTTCACTTGTTGGCATTCACTTCCATGACCAATCAGAATCGACCTCCCTTCACTTTGTTCCCTTCTTCTTTCATCTCCACAACCAATCCCAGTCGACCATCTTTCACTTTTTGGGACGCCCTGTGCTGTCATTGAAATAATAAACCTACCTAAATGGTTCCATTGGGATAATAAAACCAATCCGCTTATTCGCCTACTTAAAGATTTAGTTTAGTTCTTTGGTTCAAAGAAAAATGAATAGGGTCATAGGAAGGCTAAGTATTGCAAATAAAGAGTTCTATACAAAACGTCCGATCGAGATTGCTCCGCGTCGCCGGCCAGATCGCGTGACAGATGCGTGGCCACAGCAACCATCGCCAGCTCCTCATGCTCTGTGTTCAAGGACCAGTCAAAAACAAAAAGTAATGTTACCTATAAATGCTGTACCTACAGCATTTAGACTTGTGCAGTGTTAGACAGTTAGTTAGTGATGGACAGTTCGTAGACTTTCAATAGAGAAGCGGAATTCTTTACAACAAAAACAGGAAATTTCCTCACAAAGTGATGTTCAAATTACAAAAAATGAAAGTAATAGTTGAAAACGCTGCAAATTATTACACGGTGGTTTATTATTTACCTAGATGCCCCTTCTGCGTAGGTCCCTGTTTTCTGTGGTCAGTATCCTCGAGCTCCCCCAGGAAAACCCTGAATCGAGTGCCTACATAAGCCCAAACGGGAATTACAGTTTCATAAAAATGTGCAGGATTCGATCATTCAGTCATTAATTAGTATTTGTTGTTATTCATGAAGCATATAATGTAAATGATAAACCGTTGTGTAATAATTTACCGCTGTTTAATAATTTGTCGGTGCGTTATAATTTACCGTGTGTAGTAATTTACACAATAAAAAACCGTTGTGCAATAATTTACAAATAATAAGCATTGTGTAATAATTTATGTATTAAAGTATTACACGAAATTGAAGTATTGAGCCAGCCCGGGAATTACATTTCATAATTGTTGTTATTCATCAAACAAGACGTTTATTCAACTTACAAAATAAATACTTACTTATCAACAAAGTCCAAAAGAGCCATCATTTTTCAAATGAAATAGTATCACAAAACATCCAACTCGACTTCATACTCCATCAATATAATCAGGTGCTCCCTAGCAATGATCATCTCGGGCCAATTCCCGATTGTTGTGGTGTCCCTAGTAATGATATCTGGGCTGAATGTATACAATTCGATTCACCCTGCAGTTGGCGAAACCTGTCGGTGCAAACTTCTGGGACTTACTGTGAATGAACGGCTGGACTTACAATGTTCCGGGTGGTCACAAAAAACTCCCACGTTAAAGAACTATGTTTTTAAAAACGCTGCAAATCCCTACACAACGGTTTATTATTTTGTACAGAATGCCCTTATGTTGCGGATCACAGCTCTCTGTATAGATTTAACCCGTCTATTAAATACATACTATTCTATACATATTATGTAGACCCCCGACCCTCCCTAGGTTAGTACCTAACTCCGTACTCGTTACTAGGTATCTTCCTACACCACGAGTTAAATGTTGCTAAAATAATTCTGTCGATGACAAACAGTAACTAAAATGGCAAAAAGAAACGCAAATAATGAAGTTCCGAAGGAAAATTGTTGATGTGGAGTGAAATAGATGCCCCTTCTGCGTAGATCACGGTTTTCTGTGGTCAGTACTACCCTCGTGGTCAAGTATAATGAACTGTTGTGTAATAACTAGCCCATCTGTAATACATCAACGATTGGTCAAGTTGCAAAAGTACCGAACAACAAAATCCAGCCCCTTCTTGGTAGATGAACCGTTGTGTAATAATTTACCGTTGTGTAATAATTTGCCAGTGTGTAATAATTTACCCATCAATAATACTTCAACGTTTGTTCAAGTTTCACAAGTACCTACCAACAAAATCGAATAGTCCATCACTTATGAAATGAAACAATATCGCAGAACAACCAACTCGACTTCACACAGCAGTCCTTGATTATAATCAGGCGCTCCCTAGTGATGATATCCCGGCCGGATTTATACCGTTTGATTCACGATCGTGTTGACGAAGCTTTTTGGTGCACACGAACGGCTGGACGTACAATGCTCCGGGTGGTCTCAAAAAATTGTTTACCTCAAGACAAATTTAATAACGAAAAAAAAACATACCCTTCTATCGAAAGTTTTCGAGCTACGACATTCTGAAAATTTCCACCCCTATTTTGAACCCCTTAGGCCCGGTTCGAAAAAGAGTGTAACCCTGGGTTTGAAGTTTACCTTAAAGTTTCCCAACCATGGTAACGAAAGTGGCGTTCAAAAAAATTCAGTAATCGATCATTAGTGCGATAAATCGAAAACTTTACCATGGGTACGTAACCCCAGCTATTCGAGGGGTTACAAGAAGTTTACCATGGTTACTCTCAAAACGAAGATGGCTACTCATTGTTTTTGGTTTTCCTATTTGCGCTTTGCTTATTCAGATCCCGTCCTATTTTGCATTATTGTGGTAATAATGAACCGTTATAACTATTATGCGAGCGATGAGGATGATGACGTCTTCGTCGAACTAGGGCTAGTCGTAGAACCGAGAAAATATCGGATCAGAGCGAGACATCCCAACTTCGACGCCTGGAGTGAGAAGGAATTTTTCGATCGCTTCAGGTTGTTGAAGGAAGGAGTCGCGTTTGTTCTCGAAGAAATACGCCCTCAAATATCTACGGCAGAACGCAGGCAGTTCTCCACAACATCGCAATCATGTTAAAGGAATAACTACCTGATGTTGACGACGGTACTCAGCATCTCTTGGATGAAACTATGTTTAATAACCCTGGGGAACGTGGCAGAGTTGAAGGGCGTGAAGACTTTCGTTCAAGATTCATCGCATATTTTGAACCATTACGTAGTGAATAGAAATTATAGGTATCCTTGTTCCTAACACGTCTGTGTGATTTACCTCACATTATCCTTGTTTACCCCCGTTTAAATTTCCATCAAACAGGTGCAACGCCGAATAAACGTACACCTAGGAGTTGCTACAAATCACTCAATTAAAAAACATAGAAAGTATTTTTAGTAAAGGCAATATTTGTTGCTACGATCGATTACTACAGCACTTGAAGAGTACGGATTTATTAAATATCATGCTAGGATGAAGTCACTGGATCTAGGTTAGAATGGGCAACAGTGTTGCCTAAAAGATGCTTTATACGCCGATATTCCATGGAACTATATTATCCATGAATCAAACTTCATGGATTTATAGCGTCCATGGGCGGTTTGACGTGGATTTCTCGTGAAGTATCCATGGCTAAATTTGAAGTTACCAGGGTTACCCAAATAATCGATTCAATCAAGGTAACCTTACCACAGAAAACTTTTTTGAACGCTCCTGCTGCGAACCCCAGGGTTGCCGAAAAATCGAAAGTAGCCCCAGGGTTAGGTAACTATCATGGTTACAGATTTTTTTTGAACCGGGCCTTAGAGATGAGTGACAGTAACGCCGAACTTCGAGGACCAACTAGATAAGACCCCGAACGGAACCTATAACCCGAATTTCATCAATTTTTTTTTCATGGTAACTTAGAAAAGTGGCCAGTACGGCGTTCGGCGGACAGACAGAAATTTTGGTTTATTATTTTCAATAATGAACCATTGGAATCTCGAGTGAAAAAAAACACTGCAAATCCCTGCACAACGGTTTATTATTTTCTATAGAATACCCTTCTGTTACAGATCACAGCTCTCCGTATGGATAACCCGTCTATAAAATATGTATGTCTATACATATTATTTAGATCGCAGAACCTCTGTAGGTTTAGTACCTATCCCCGTACTCGTTACTAGGTGCCTACCTAAATCACGAGTTGAATGTTGCTAAAATAATTCTGTTGATGACAAACAGTACCTACCTAAAATGGCAAAAAGAAACGCAAATAATGAAGTTCTGAAGTGAAATTGTTGTGCTGGAGTGAAAAAAGTTGCAAACGTACCTACCAACAAACTCCAGCCCCTTCTACGTAGATGGTATAATGAACCTTTGTGTAATAATTCACTGTTGTGTAATAATTTACCATTGTGCAATAATTTACCCATCAATAATACTTCAACGTTTGTTCAAGGGTCACTACTTACCAACAAACTCCAAAAGAGCCATCATTTTCCAAATGAAATAATATCACAGAACAACCAACTCGACTTCAGACTCTGTGAATATAATCAGGTGATCCCTAGCAATGATGTTATCTCGGGCCATTCCCGATTGTTAGTGCGTCCCTGGTGATGACATTTGGCTAAATGTATACAATTCATTCATCCTGCTTTTGAAATACTCGTTACCATGTACCTACGTAAATCTCGAGTTAAATATTGCTAAAATAATTCTGTCCATGACAAACAATAACTAAAATGGCTAATAGAAACGCAAATAATGAAGTTCTGAAGGTAAACTGTTGATGTGGAGTGCAATAGATGCCCCTTCTATGAAGATCACTGTTTTCTGTGGTCAATACCTACATTCGTGGTCAAGTATAATGAACCGTTGTGTAATAACTTGCCCATCAATAATATTTCAACGGTTGTTCGAATTGCAAAAGTACCTATCACCAAATCCAGCCCCTTCTTGGTAGATGAACCGGTGTGTGATAATTTAGTGTTGTGTAATAATTTACCTTTGTGTAATAATTTGCCGTTGTGTAATAATTTACCCATCAATAATACTTCAACGTTCCACAAGTTTCACAAGTACATACCAACAAAACGCCGTACTGGCCACTTTTCTTAGTTAGGTACCATGAAACAAAATTGATGAAATTCGGGTTACCTATTGGTTCCGTTCGGAGTCTAGTTGGTCCTCGAAGCTCGACGTTACTGTCAGTCATCTCTAAGGGGTTCCAAATAGGGGTTGAAATTTTCAGAACGCCGCATCTCGAAAACTTTCGATAGAAGGGTATGGTTTTTTTTACGTTATTAAATTTGTGTTGAGCTAAACCATTTTTTGAGACCACCCGGAGCATCGTACGTCCAGCCGTTAGTGTGCACCAAAAAGCTTCGTCAACGCGATCATGAAGCAAACGGTATAAATCCGGCTGGGATATCATCACTAGGGAGCACCCGATTATAATCAAGGATGGCTGTATGAAGTCGAGTTGGTTGTTCTGCGATATTATTTCATTTGATAAGTGATGGACTATTGGATTTTGTTGGTAGGTACTTGTGAAACTTGAACGAATGTTGAAGTATTACTGATGGGTAAATTACTAAACAATGACAAATTATTTCACAACGGCAAATTGTTACACAACGGTAAATTATTACACAGCGTTAAATTATTGCACAACGGTAAATTATTACACAGCGGTTCATCTATCTAGATGGGACTGGATTTTGTTGATCGGTACTTTTGCAACTTGAACAATCGTTGAAATATTATTGATGGGCAAGTTATTAGACAACGGTTCATTATACTTGACCACGAGGGTAGGTATTGACCACAAAAAACAGTGATCTACGCAGAAGGGGCATCTATTTCACTCCACATCAACAATTTTCCTTCAGAACTTCATTATTTGCGTTTCTTTTTGCCATTTTAGTTACTGTTTCTCATCGACAGCATTTTAGGAACACTTAACTGTTAACTCGTGTCATCACTGGGGACGTGCTAACAATCGGGAAGTGGCCCGAGATAAAATCATTGCTAGGATCACCTGATTATAATTAAGGAGTATGAAGTCGAGTTGGTTGTTCCGTGATATTATTTCATTTGAAAAATGATGGCTGTTTTGGAGTTTGTTGATAGTTAGTTTTGAAATTTTTACACTCCACATCAACAATCTCTCTTCAGAACTTCATTATTTGCGTTTCTTTTTGCCATTTTAGGTAGGTGCTGTTTGTCAACGACAGAATTATTTTAGCAACATTTAACTCGTGATTTAGGTGGGTACCTAGTAACGATTACGGAGTTAGGTACTAACCTAGGGAGGATCTGTGATCTATATAATATGTATAGACTAGTACATTATGTAATATAGACGGGTTATCTATGCAGAGAGCTGTGATCTGTAACAGCTGTTTTGTATTATGTACAAAATAATAAACCGTTGTGCAGGGATTTGCAGGGTTTTTTATTGCATTTTTGATTCTATGATGGGGGGGGGGGGGGGGTAGCATTTTTTTTCCTTCCTCGATTCCAATGGTTTATTATTCAAAATAATAAACCAAAAGTGAACTGCTGCTTTGTCCATAATGATGTAATCATCACAGGCCGGAATGATACAAACCACCTGGAAACTCTTGAAGATGTCTTATGGGTATGCCAAGAAAATGGATTGCATTTGAATTACAAAAAGTGCCATTACAAAGTTGATGCACGGGGGGGTACACAAAATACAAGAAAACGCTGCAAATCCCTGCACAACGGTTTATTATTTTGCACAGAATACCCTCCTGTTACAGATCACAGCTGTCCGTATAGATAACCCGTCTATACAATATAAATATGCACTATTCTATACATACATATTATGTAGGTCGCAAACCGTCCCTAGGTTAGTATCTAACCCCGTACTCGTTTTTTATTTTATTTATTTATTTATTTATTTTATTATTGTGCATAGGACATCATATAGTCCCACCTCGTGCACATACAACGAAATATACATGAAGCAAAAATGCAATAACACAAAATAAACATTAATTAAAAAAAAAGATAAATGACCAGAAGGGCCTTGATAGAAAAAGAAAAAAGGGAAAGAAAAATAAAAAGCGAAGAAAATACGACAGGGGAACGTGTAGAGAAAGAAAGTAAAGGCAGAGAAGGTTAGAATGGAAAAGGCAAGATGAATTTTATTGGAAGAGAAGGGAGTGATGGTTCTACTCATGAAGGAGGTGATGCTCGACTGCCCGCCCGAAAATTCCCAAGGACTGGGCACACCATACAGCCACAGGAAGACCGTTCCAAAGCCTCGCCCCTCCTACCGTTATCGACTGGCTCATGGTTCTACTGGAATGCGATGGGATGTTCAAATTGTTAGCTCTAGTGGAACTACCCAGACAAAACAATGAACCTACATATTGGAGGATATGCATTGCTCTTAACACAAAACATGCTCCACATACTTTAAGATAAGTATGTTATTAGATCCATTCCAAGAAGGTGACTGACATAAGAGGACACGTGGCCATGGGGTTTTAATTTAAAAACGTACCTCACGCAAGAATTAAAAATGATCTTCAATCTATTAAGGGAGTTAGCATCGAGGGACCAAACATATAGGATTGAGCAATAGTTGAAATGAGGTAGAAGTAATGATTTGAATAAATGAAGGCGGATGTGGAAAGGTGTGCAAAATGCTAGATGTTTGAGGGAGTGAAGAGACGCGTAGACTGAGCGGGAAATTTTCTTTACATGATCATTCCAAGTAAGTGTTGACTTGAGCAAGACACCAAGGTTTTTGACAGATGTACTATAAGGAACAGAGGTACCACTGATGAGAATAGGTGATAAGGCAGCAGTGACAATTCCAGTTTTACAAATGATAATGGCATCACTCTTGAGGGGATTAATGAGGAGGCCATTGTTGAGACACCACTTTTGGATGAGAGTGAGGTCATGGTTGACATCAGCGATGGATTGTGATAAAATGGTTGTGTCGCAAGGGCTAAGCTTATATATCTGAGTATCATCCGCATACAAGTGCGATGAATAATGCAACGGAACGTCATTCATGTAATTGATAAAAATTGAAAATAGGAAAGGGCCTAGCACAGACCCCTGCGGGACACCCGTCTGAAGGGGCAGCTGAGCTGTCCTAACTCCCCCAGATACAACAACCTGGCTCCGACCCGTTAAATAAGACTGTATCATTGTGCAATCACTAGAAGAAAATTGGAAGAAGGCGGAAAGTTTATCAACAAGCAAAGAAAGGTTAATAGATCCAAATGCATTGGTTAAATCGAGTAAAATGAGTATTTTACACTGGTTGTTCTCGATACCCCTCCGAACATCCTCTGTTATTTTTACAAATGCAGTCTCACAACTATGTTTAGGCCTAAAGCCAGACTAAACATCAGATAATAAGTTATTGATATTAACAAACAGAACCATCTGTTCCAGTAGGCTGCTCATAGCCTTTAGAAAGAGCAGAAAGAATGCTGATAGGTCTCATCTGGTTCAGCTTCTCAGGAGAGTAGCATTTGGGGATCAGAACAACCAGCGCATCCTTCCAACAACTAGGGAAACATGAGCTGGTGAAAATGAAATTGAAAATATGCAGAATGTACGGGGCAGTGATTTTTAAACTTTGGGTGATCAAAGTTAGAGGGATATGATCAGATCAAATTGCCTAGGATTTAATTTTAGACAGGCCATGGTGCAATAAAGTTTCAGTGATGCAACGAAAAGAAAACTGGTTTTCATGGTTAACTCTGGGAAGAGTAGCTGTAGGGGTAAGGGCAGTACACTGGACAAATTGATCATTAAGAGAGTCAGGACTGAATTCATTAAGCTGCCTTGAGTCAGACACAATCCCCAGCTTCCTAATTCTAGACCACAACTGATTCATTTATAGATTGTGCGTGAAAATATCACTGAAATATTTACGTTTAGCTTTACGCATAGCTGCCTTGGCTTTGTTCCGCAATCGTTTGAAATTTTCGTAATGGAGAGAGTCAAGGGTTTGACGGTAAACAGAATAAGCATTAGCTACCTCTGGATCTTAATATAGTTCGGATCTCAGGAGTGAACCACGGAGCGTAAGGGTGCTTAATATGAGTGCGTCTTAGGGGTGCTACCGAATCGAGAATAAATAGAAAATTGCGATTGAGAATTTCCATCCTGTCGTTAACGTTGGTAGAACACAAAATTCCGTTCCACGACATCAGTAAAGCCGCATTCTCAATGTCCCCAAAAGTGACGCTTTTCAATTTGCGAGACAACAAAGTGAGGTTTAAATTTAAATTTATTAATTTTGAGACAACAGAGAATACCACGGTGGTGAGAAACAGCCGGAGTTGAGTACCTAAGTCTTGAAAAGTTTAACAGTTTCAAAATCCTTGACAATAAAATGATCAATTGTGGCAGATTGCTTTAGCACGTGAGTGTGACCAGCATTCAAAAGAGTCATACCAAGGGCACTGCAGATGTCATTTAGCTTTTTAGAATTAGAAGAGGGAACAGAGGTATTTATATTAAAATCACCCACAATGGCACAGTTGTCATATTTATGAACAAAACAGGACAAGACAGACTCAAGGGCCGCTATATCGCAGGAAGGAGTAGGCGGCTTATACAGAGCACACAAGAGGAACGATGATCTCTCAGGTCTGACCTCAAGTACCAGATATTCCAATACAGAGGTGTCAGGGGATCTACAAAGCACTTTATGACCGATGCCATTCCTAAGATAAATCGCTACACCGCCTGAGTTCTTTCTTTTCCGATCATGTCGAATAAGCATAAAACCAGGGATGTCCACCAAAGAAGATTTGATCGAGGGTTTTAACCAGGTTTCGGAGATCACAATAGCCTGAACGTTAGAAGCATCACCCATATAATATTTTTGATATCATCAACATGACAAGGGAGGCTCTAGGCATTAAAGTAAAGAATGGGAAAATTGCAATCGACGGAGGCAATTTCCTGCATCAACAATTCAGTAACTGGGACGAAAGGAGGGGCATTTACATTGAGTACAGAATATCAGGGCATCTACTAAAAGAGTCATCAGAGTCAGGAGAAATTTGAAGGAGCGAGGAATCAAAACTGTCAACCATGTTTAAGCCACAGGCGCCCAACCAACGGGAAGAACCAGGCACAAGCAGAAACCACCAACCACCAGACATATGCAGAACCAGAGAAGAATAGAAAGAAAGAAGGGGAGGGTGAAGAAATTCATTGGAAGTAAGAAAAGAAGAAATATAAATTGGATGGAATGCGCCAGGGCCCCACAATTGGGGTGGAAGCTCCTCACTACCCGATAAAATCACAAATATAGAAATAAATCAGGTAAATAAAATTAAGTACATAGTTTTAGTAGGGGAGCAATAAAATCAGGGGACATCACGCGAATACATAGCATCAAAAAAATATAAATGAAGATTGAAATAATATCAAGCAACAATTGGGGGGGATTATAAATTAAATGAACAGTCACCTAACGAAAAGTAATCTAAACTCAAACTGGGCATACAACCTGGAACAAAAAATTAAATGAGAAACAAGTAAGTAAATTCCCATTAGTGAATATAGTGTTGGTAAAAAAAAAGCGAGAGAGCTAAACTAAGAAAAGCGAGGTGGGAGAAATTTACAAAGATTATGTAGGTAAAACTCATTCAGAAGATCCCTGAAGTGACTCCAACTGGTCCATGGATTGAAAATTCAGAATCTTGCCACTGTGCTTCAGTTTCACCAAGCCGTTCATCGTCCAGACATTCGTGAATCCGAACTTGTTATGCAGCCTTGTAGAGAGCACATCGTTGTGGAGAAAGGTCCTCGGTAATGAGCAATTTTGTTCCACGAAGCTTTCGTTTGTTGGAAAAAACCAATGACTTCACATCATACCGCGTAAAAGACACCACAATTGGACGAAACTGAGTGTGTTTACCTTCAGACTGGCGTTGTGATAACACTTTGTCAGCAGTATCAGTAATATTGTTGGGTGATTCGTCTTGGTGTTAGATGGGAAATAAGCCCTCACAAGAGACTTGATCCTTTACATGGATATGTTATCATGGATATGCTTTGTGAGTCCGCCATAACTGGCGATTGTTATTATTGTTTCTTTTAGCGAATTTTCGAAGAAAAGGAAGCTATTGTTCTCGGTCCAAAATTTTTAAAACTCGAATTTCCGAAAGATTTTTATACCAAAATCCGTTTCAGACCATCCTGAATTCCCTGCCGAAAGACACCAAAAATTATATGTATATATATATATATATATTTATATATATATTTATATATGTATGTGTCATTCCAGACGATAACTCTCGAAAGAATTGAGATAAAAAGTTCAAATTTGCACGAAAAATCTGTCTTGGCAATCGACAGGCTAAGTTCGAAGATGGGCAGAATCGGGTCACCCTAAGGGGGAGTTTTAGGGGGGGAAAATTACCCATAAATTCCCAAAATGAAAAAGTCTGACAAGTGACACCTCATTTTAAAGGTTTTTGTACGCTGAACACGATGGTGAAATCAGAATTCCGATATCTCATTCCATTCTCAAACTGGAGCACTTTGAAGGTGAAGGAACGTGGTTATTTCTTGAGATGTTCTTCCTGGTTCGTCTGCTCTAATCTGATAACGGAATGGGATATCGCAATTCTGACTTCACCATCGTGTTCAGCGTTGGAAAATCTACAAACCGAGGTGTTACTCGGCAAAAAATGGAACAAAAAATTTGTTACGTACCCAATACCTACTCTTCTGGTATTCAAAACATTTTAGCGAATTTTCAAAGAAAATGAAGCTATTGCAATGGCTTCGAAATTTAAATAATATAAATTTTTGGAAATTTTCTTCATAGAAATCCGTTTCAGACCATTCTAAAACGATTCCTGAAATTTAACACTTTTTTATATGTATATATATATATATATATATATATATTTATTTATTTATATATGTGTCACTCCAGACGATAACTCTCGATAGAATTGAGATAAACAGCTCAAATTTGCACAAAAAATCTATCTTGGCAATCGAAAGGCTAAGTTCGAAGATGGGCGAAATTGGCCTACTCTAAGGAGGGTTTTGGCGCATTTAAAGTGCGCAAAAATTACCCAAAAATCCCCAAAATGTTATTTTCCAACAAGTGACCCCTCATTTTAAAGGTTTTTGCACGCTGAACACGATGGTGGAATCGGATTTTAGATATCTTGATCCGTTCTCAAATTAGAGCATTTAAAGTGCGCAAAAATTACCTAAAAATCCCCAAAATGTTATTTTCTAACAAGTGACCCCTCATTTTAAAGGTTTTTGCACGCTGAACACGATGGTGGAATCGGATTTTAGATATCTTGATCCGTTCTCAAATTACAGCATTTAAAGTGCGCAAAAATTACCCAAAAATCCCCAAAATGTTATTTTCCAACAAGTGACCCCTCATTTTAAAGGTTTTTGCACGCTGAACACGATGGTGGAATCGGATTTTAGATATCTTGATCCGTTCTCAAATTAGAGCATTTAAAGTGCGCAAAAATTACCCAAAAATCCCCAAAATGTTATTTTCTAACAAGTGACCCCTCATTTTAAAGGTTTTTGCACGCTGAACACGATAGTGAAATCGGATTTTAGATATCTAAATCCGTTCTTAAATTAGAGCATTTAAAGTGCGCAAAAATTACCCAAAACTAGGATAATCTTTAAACTCTTACCCCCACCCCCTTAGAGTGGTCAGATTGAAAAATGTGAGAAGTATTAATTGAAGACGAGAGTTCGAAGCAAAAAAGGGGGAGGCAAACGATTAGTACAACTCCTTGAATTTACCCACAGCGATCAAATAAATAAGCACTTAGTACAATTACGTAATAAACAAACGGTAGAATCAGGATGGACAAAACGTACAAATTAAAATAAATACGAAGAGAATATACATAGAAAACCAAATTTTAGACCGAAGTTTTCCTTTATTCAAAACCATAGCCATTAATTCGAATATTTCTTTGAAAATTCGCTCATTAAGTCATGCTGCATGACTGATTTTTTGATTTCCCCCTCCCCCTCCTTCCACCCCAAATTTTACTTTGCGTAAAACTACTCCTGTTTTAATTTTGTATGGTATCAAGTTGGGAAAACATTGGCCGAAAATTAATTTTCAGAAAATTTTAGGCGGAGGAGGAAGATGCCGAAAACTTCGAAAATTCGCTCTTATAGCCATGCTGCATGACTGTGGTTTTTATTTTCTTATATTTTGTCTTGATGCTCCAACTCTAATGTTCATTCAAATAAATGCTTCTTCTTTAAATTAATTTCACACCATTAATAAATTCTACAGGTAATGGGACCAGATGTTTAAACTGTGCGTGAACTGTTAGTTTTTGAAGGTAAACAAGTCAGTTTTAGTTGGTGATAGATAAAACATCGTTGTGTAAAACGTCCTACGATTTCATAAGTAGGTATTACGTCTTACTTTTTCCTAAAGGAATTTCACGTAAGTTTTCCATACTTTTCTCACCATGGCTGTAAATACCTACAGAATCGATCCCTTACACAAGGATAATTATGAAACCTGGAAAATGCAGGCTGAAGCTGTCCTAACAAAAAGCGAACTTTGGGGCTATACGTCGGGTGCGATTTCAAAGCCAGAAGGTGATTCATCTAATCCGAATGCCAAAGCAGAATGGATGAAAAAGGATTTAACTGCGCGATCAGAATTAATACTGATGACTTCACCCAACGAGTTGAAGCAAATAAAACATTGTACGACTTCCAAGGACGTTTGGGATACCCTTGCAAAAAATTTTCGAAGTAAGGGACCTGCCAGGAAAGCGACGCTTTTAAAACAAATAATTTTGAAAAGAATGCACGAAAGCGACGATGTTCGTGAACATTTGAATAATTTCACCGATACAGTCGACAGACTTGCCGATATGGAGATCGAAATTATTGATGACCTTCTAAGCATTATGATGCTTTATTCATTGCCGAATTCGTTCGAAAATTTTCGCATTGCGATCGAATCTCGCGATACTCTTCCTACACCCGAAAATTTAAAAATAAAAATTCTTGAGGAGAGTGAAGCCAGAAAAACTCACGATTCTGAGCAAACGAGTGAAGGCGCGTTTTTCGGTAAAAAGAATCAAAATCCACAAAATAATAAGAATAAATTTTTGAGCAATAAAAGTAAAAGTAAGAATGAAAATTCGTCTAAGCCTAAATGTGACAATTGTGGCAGAATTGGCCATGTTTCTGACAAATGTTGGTCTAAAAACAAAAAGGAGTCTACATTTATGGCCAATCACGTATGTCTTTCAACAGTTTCAAGAAATGAGTCTGATTCATTGGTTTGGTGCCTGGATAGTGGTGCAACAGCCCATATGTGTTCCAAGAAAGAGGTTTTCAACAGTTTGAAGGAAAAGGGTGAAACCCTCAGACTTGCCTCAAAATCCCAAACGACTCAAATTGTTGGAAACGGTCTTGTAAAAATGGACATAGACGACAAAAATTCTATAAAATTGCCTGACACTCTTTTTGTTCCTGATCTATCCACTAATCTGTTGTCAATTTCTAAAATTACAGAAAAGGGATATCGTGTGATTTTTCATCAGGACAAAGCTGTTGTAAAGAATCCAGATGGTGAAGTGATTATGAAAGCTCAAAAATCAGATGGATTATACGTCGTCAATACCCAATCTGCAGTAAAACCTTCCTGCTTGAAGTCTGAAACCTGTCGAAACGTCAGTCAAGAAAAACTTGGTACGTGGCACAGACGTATGGGTCATTTGAATGAAATTGATCTAAAGGATGCATTGAAGAGAGAGTCAGTACTTGGATTGGACTTTGCACCAAATGAATCTCTTGGTGATTGTGAGATATATGTATTCGTGGAAAATTCTCACGTCCACCATTTCCTTCCCGGGATGAACAGAGGACGACTGCACCTCTCCAAATAATCCACTCTGATGTATGTGGTCCAGTGAGACAACCGTCTCATGCTGGTGCTCGGTACTTTGTCACCTTCATAGATGAATTCTCTGGCTATACTCGTGTTTATTTTCTTCAACAGAAAAATGAAGTATTCGACAAATTCAGAGAATACAAATCAGAAGTTGAGACGTCTACAGGTCTGAAAATAAAATGCTTTCAGAGCGATAATGAGAAAGCAGAGTATTGCAACAGTAAATTTGAAATCTTCCTAAAGGAACATGGTATTTCCAGAAGGCTAGCGTGCACATATTCGCCTCAGCAAAATGGGCGAGCAGAACGTAAAAATCGTTCTCTTGTGGACAAAGCACGATGTCTGCTAATAGAATCTCGCCTTCCGTTGACCTTTTGGGCAGAAGCCATCCACACAGCAAATTACTTATGCAACAGAACGCCGTCTCAGACTCTCAATCACCAAACTCCATTTGAAAGGTGGGTAAAACAAAAACCGTCTGTACGTCATTTACATGTTTTTGGCTCCAAGGCTTTTCCATTGGACAAAAATCCTAAGAGACGGAAATTTGATCCAAAGACAAATATTGGGATATTCGTTGGTTATTCCGAGGTTTCCAAGGGGTACAGAATTTGGAGACCAGAACATAATAAGATCGAGGTAACGCGAGATGTCAAAATCTTTAATAAAATATTTTATGATCATCAATTCAGTGTTGATACTTTAAAGGATTTGACTGTTGATCGTCATGCTGATGAAGATAGCTCAATTGAAATGATCACTCAACAGCAAATGGTACTATCTCAAACCATGCCACACAATGATATTTCTGCAGTAGAAGAAAATGCTTCAACAGACCACACTACTGGACAGTCCGACTCTGAGGAAGTTTCGGAGACAGAGGGAGATTCCCCAAGAGGATCCAGACGTGAAAGGAAACCCCCTGTTTGGTCCAAAGACTATGAGATGGGGACGCATTTTGGAATGGTGGCTGGTCACTACATTGGAGATTCTCTTGAGGATCCTTCTGAATGGGAAAATGCTATTCAGGAAGAGATAAGAGCTCATATTTTGAATGATACCTGGACTTTGATTCAAAAGAAAAAGAACATGAATGTAATTGGGTCAAAAATGGTACTCAAGAAGAAGTTCAAACCAAATGGTGACCTTGAAAGAAGGAAAGCCAGATTTGTAGCTCGTGGTTTTTCGCAACGACCTGGAACAGATTACTTGGAGACGTTTGCTCCAGTAGTGAAGATGAGTTCGATCAGGATGTTGCTTGGACATGCAGTTGAGGAAGGCATGAAGGTTCATCACCTTGACGTGTCAACTGCATTTTTGAATGGGGAAATTGACACAACCATTCATATGGAGATGCCTAAACTTCTTGAAAAATATCTTTGTGAAATTATGATAGAAGAGAGTGAAAATGAAGACAAAAGTATCTACCAGAAAGCCAAGAAGATGCTTGAAGACTTGAGAAAAGATGATACTGAGAAAGTTTGTCTACTCAAGAAAGCTGTTTATGGTTTAAAACAGGCCGGTAGACAATGGCTTACAAAATTAAATGCCAAACTTCTGGAGCTTGAGTTCGAACCCTTAGCAGCTGATCCGTGCATCTTCGTTTCATCAAAAGGAACCAAGAAGGTCATAATTGCTGTGTATGTTGATGATTTAATAGTATCATCAAATTCACTGATAGCATTTCAGGAAGTTAAAAGCAACCTTATGAAGAATTTCAATCTGCGAGACCTTGGTGACTTGAAGTATTGTTTGGGAGTGGAAATAGACCAGAAGGATGCATCAATTACTCTCTCCCAGACAAAATACATTGAAGATCTGGTATTAAATTTCAGGATGCAAGACGCCAAGCCTGTTACTACTCCAATGGAAGCAGGAATAACACTTAGTGTTCCTGAAAAATCCGAAAAACCCTGTGATGTTCCTTATCAAAGCCTGATCGGATCCTTAATGTACTTGGCCGTTGCAACAAGGCCAGATATTGCCCATGCTGTCAGCTATCTCAGCCAGTTTAATTCTCGATTCTCAAATGAACACTGTGTGGCTGCTAAGAGGGTCTTAAGATATCTCAAAAACACAAAATACTTGGGAATTCGCTATACCAAGACCTGTCAACCAATCACAGGCTTTACTCATGCCGATTGGGCTTCCTGCACTGTTGATAGGAAATCATATACGGGTTACATATTCAGATATGCAGGTGCTCCAATAAGTTGGGAGTCACGTAAGCAAAAGACTGTGGCACTCAGCACTGCCGAAGCGGAATACATGTGTCTGACAGACTCAGCAAAGGAGGCTATTCATTTGCAGCAATTGGCTCGTGGCATGGGACTCACTGTGGGGAGTATTACCATATACAACGACAATCAGGCTGCTCACAAGCTTGCAACCAACCCACTGATTAGCTCTCGCTCCAAACACATATCGATCAAGGAGCATTTCATCCGTGAAGTCGTTCAGAGCGGAGACATGAAGATACTGTACTGCCCTACTGAAGAGATGGATGCAGATGTTCTTACGAAGCCACTTCCAGGGCCTCGCTACGTCAAACTTCGTGAGAAGATTGGACTGACTGATCGCTCTTGCTCGTGAGAGGGAGTGTTAGATGGGAAATAAGCCCTCACAAGAGACTTGATCCTTTACATGGATATGTTATCATGGATATGCTTTGTGAGTCCGCCAAAACTGGCGATTGTTATTATTGTTTCTTTTTTCTTATATTTTGTCTTGATGCTCCAACTCTAATGTTCATTCAAATAAATGCTTCTTCTTTAAATTAATTTCACACCATTAATAAATTCTACACTTGGGCTCCAACGACATTGCGTGGACGAAGAATGCCTACTCGCCTAGCTTGGATGATATCCTTACTCTCAATCTCCAATCCAAGCTTGCTACCAAAAATTGCAAGAGCAGCATCGGAAGTGTTTTCTCTAAGAATTTCGGGGACCTCGTGAAGCAAGACATTTGTTCTTTTATGGGACTGGTCGAGTGTGTCAAGTTTCTGAGCCATAACTCCGATTTCGGCATGGGTGTTGTAATAATCAAACCTTTCAAACTTGAGGCTTTAATAAAATAAAACCGATACATGGAACGAAGAATTGTGAAATTAGACTTTGTGAGAATAGCAACGATAAACACGCGATGACTGCATGCCTAACAACGGAGTTATAATAACTAGAATATGACATTCTCCCCTTGTTATTTTAGAACGAAGTCCTGAAGATATGCTGGCGGATTCCTGGTCCTCAGGGATCTCCTTGGTCTTTCTACGGCAGTGGACGGCATAGCATCCTGCGAGGGGGATGAGCTTTGGAAACTCGGGGCAATAGGAAGATCTGTGGGTTCAGAGGGTTCAGATTGTTCGATTTCGGGAGGGGAAACCTTCTCCTGAGTTTCTGATTCTTGATGCCTGAAAATAGAATCGTCTCCTCTAGGCGCCAAGTGTTTCAGAGAGACTGTACTTTCTTTCCCGTCTGCTCTACGGATCAGGGCATAGTCTGGATTTGCCTCTACTAAGTCCACTTCTTCTACTAGCGGACTGTACTTCGATGTATAAGCCATTGTACCGATTGGCAAGCCATGAAGGTACGGGAGTATTACGTTTCGTCCCTGGGGCGGCGAAATTACTACGTTTCGTCCCCGTAGGAAATGTTAGCGTTTGTCCCCGCTGTTACGGTTCGTCCCCTCAGCAAGAAGTACCTTTCGTCCCCGATGTTATCATTCGTCCCCGATGTTAGTAGTGTTAGTTCCACAACATATAACCGATGATATTCCTGCTCTACTTGTCTTCTTTTCTGGTATTTTCGAAGGCATTAAACAGTCTTGTTACATACCTAACATTACATTCCACTGATCTATTCAGAAGTCCCAAACAACCTGCTCATTCACGGGATAGTTTCTGGGATTGTTTATCTTTTTTGAGATGCGAGCGCTAGCGAGCATCCAGATCGCTTGACAATGCATTCCACTAATCTATTCAGAAGTCCCAAACAACCTGCTCATTCACGGGATATCATTGCTCTCCGCCCGTTATTGCACCTGTTCTCACCTTTACCATCACTTCCCCTCTAATGGTTGTGGCAGTTCGTGCATTTCATATTTGGTCTAAACGTCTAAGCATTGTGGTCACTACTATTCGAGTTTATCGTCATTATCTTCTTCGGGGATGAAAGGTAATAGTCCGTAGGGCACCGCACTCGACTAGCGGGGACGAACGATAGGAACGCGAAGTGGACTTTCACTTCTGCGGGGATCAAACGTACGACGCCCGAAGGTACAGCTATACCATTTGTCGAGCGTCGCGCATGGGAGAACATTCTTTCATGCGGAGTACAGTTTATCGATGTGCACAAGAGAGAACGGATTGCGTGAAGAGATTCTGGCAGGACCTCTTCCCATCTAGACGTATTCAAGCCTTTATTCTTCAGGGCCATTGATATGGTCTTCCATAGGATGCCATTATATCGCTCGACAAGCCCATTTCCTTCAGGGTTGTAAGGGGTTGATGAGCTGGTGGCAATCCCTTGTCCATGAAGATAGTCTGTAAGGTCCTTCGAAAGAAATGAAGTTCCACGGTCTGAATGGATGTAGGCGGGTGTGCCAAAAATGGAAAACAAGTTGTATAATCTCTTTTTAACTGTAGCTGAAGTCATATCCCGGCATGGATATGCAAACGGGAAACGAGAATACTCATCGACAATTGTCAAAATATACTGATTACCAGTACTTGAAGGGACTGGTCCCTTCAAGTCAATATTAAGTCTTTCAAAAGGCCTTGTGGCCTTGATGAGGTGATTTTCTTGAGGCTTGTAAAATCTTGGCTTCAATTCAGCGCAAACAGGGCAAGCAGAAGTGACACGCTTGATATCTTCAACCGAGAAGGGTAGATTCTTGGACTTGATCCAATGTAGCATTCTGGTAACCCCAGGATGGCACAAGGATTTGTGAAGGTTGTACAGCTCGTCATTTTGCATCGCCCCGCAAACCCTGGATAGTGCATCAGCTGCTTTATTGAGCAAGCCTGGCCGGTACATGATGTCAAAGCTGAAGCAAGACATCTCAAGCCTCCAGCGCTGTATCTTGTCATTCTTGATCTTGCTTGAGTGCTTTAGATTGAACATGAAAGACAGTGCCTCTTGGTCAGTGACGAGTTTGAAATGATGGTTACTTAGTTAGTGTCTCCACTTTTTCAGGCTTTCGATTATCGCAGTGGCTTCTTTTTCTATTGCAGGATACCTTTTCTCACTGTCGCTCAGCGTTCCCGAGAAAAACGCTACTGGTCACCCATTCTGAGTCAGAGTCGCAGATATCGCAATATCCGACGCGTCAGTCTCGACCACAAGTGGAGAATTAGGGTCAACACAAGTAAGGAGTGAGTTTGCAATATCCTCTTTGATACCTTCAAACGCCTGAATAGCTCTGTCTGTCATTGGAAATGACTTACTATCAATCAGTGGACGGATTTTCTCTGAGAATCTCGGAACCCACTTTGAGTAGTAGGCAAATAATCCAATTACTCTCTGCAGCGCTCCCTTGTTATCGGGGGGTGGAAGCCCCAACAAAGGTTTCAGACGGTCTGGGTCAGGTCTGATAGAACTATGACTTATGAGATGTCCCAGAAGTTTTATGGATGAAGACGAAAATTTACATTTATTGTAGTTGAGTTTGAGGTTATACTCCTTAGCTACTTCCAGGAAGCGATTCAAATTCATATCGTGTTCAGCCTGCGAGCGACCACCAACTGTAATGTCGTCTATAGCATCAAACTCCTTGTAGCCTTTCTTTGTCTATGATTTGGTCAAGGAATTTTTGGAAGGCGGGGACACCATTGGTTACTCCAAAAGGGAGTCTCGTAAATTGATACAGCCTTCCGCAAGCCTCAAATGCTGTACATGGACGGTCCTCCAAACAAATTGGTACCTGGTGATAGGCAGATTCCAGGTCAATTGTGCTGAAATGGCTGTACTGTGCCATCTCCGAGACTACCGCCTCGACATTAGGAATGGGGTACGCATCTAGCTCTGTGAATCGATTAATGGTATTTGAATAATCGATCACCATTCGTCTTTTGTGATTCGTATTCTTTGTTATCAGAACATGAGCTCTCCAAGGGGATGAGCTTTCCTCAATAATGCCGGTTCTAAGGAGTTTAGATACCTCGGCGTTGATAAATGTGGCATCCTCAATGGAATGGCGCCGTGATTTAGTGGCAATGGGTTTTATGTTAGGTGAGAGATTTGAAAAGATACGAATTGGCTCTATGTTGGCAGTAGAAAATACCGTACTGCTGGACACCGAGAGAGGCGGGTTTGAACCCCCAAAAGTGAAATTCAGATGTGAATGTGATTTCAAGATATCGTGGCCAATTATCACATTGGCGCACAGATCCGGTAACACAGAGAGTTTGACCTTATCATACGAGTGTTCTAGTAACTGAAGACAGGGTCTGACACACCCTATCAAGGAGGATGATAATGACGTTGAAGCCATGGAAACAGTTCCACTTTCAGGGAAGAGAGGAAGTCCGTACTTTTTTGTGAACTCCTCGCTGATGTAGCTCCCAGAGCTACCAGTGTCAATGAGACATTGCACTCCTATTCCATCAACCGTTCCAGGAACTATAGCTTTGGAGAGAGAGGGAGAAAAACTAGCTCCGACTATGCTAGCCAGGAATAATGATTTGTCACAGGACGTATCAGGGACGTCTAAGGTCGATAGAGCGGCCGTTGTTTTGGCAGGCTTAGCAAATTTCTTTGATCGACAAACTTTAGAGTAATGACCCACTTTGTTGCAATTGGAACATACTGAGTCTCGAGCAGGACAATGCTGGCGAGAGTGTAGAGAACCTCCACAGAAGAAACACTTTCTGGAGTCCGATCGGGTAGCATTGCATTGGCTGTTGGATGCATCATCAGAAGGGTGAGGCTGAGACCAGTACACCTCCGAATTTTTTATAGCTACCTCAATGCAGCGGGACTTTTCTACTGCATCATCTAGTGTTAGAGTTTTGTTCTCCAGAAGTCGCTGACGAATGTTTGTCGACAGCAAGCCCGCAATAAACGCATCCCGAATGTGATCGTTTTTGTTTTGCTCGGCCGTAACAGCTGCAAATTCACATTCTTTGGCTAGTGCCTTAAGGGCTGTTAGGTACTGGTAGATCGTTTCCGACGAGAGCTGTTTACGAGTAGCGAGCCTATGTCTAGCGTATATGGCATTTTTTTGTTTCACGTACAAACCAGTTAAAATATCGACAGCAGCTTGGTATTCAGTGCACTCGCTAATGTACTCGTATAAATTAGAAGATAGGAAATTCAAGAGTACCTTCAATTTGTCAGAGGCTTCGACAGCGGCTTTTTCGACGAAGTTCTCGAACGTCCTGTGCCAATGAAGCCATTCCCGCTGTGCTGTAGATTTGTCTGGGTCCGTGGAAAATTTGTCTGGTTTGTGCAGTTTGTCCATAATGCTTTATTTGATTAAATTGTAATAATCAAACCTTTCAAACTTAAGGCTTTAATAAAATAAAACCGATACATGGAACGAAGAATTGTGAAATTAGACTTTGTGAGAATAGCAACGATAAACACGCGATGACTGCATGCCTAACAACGGAGTTATAATAACTAGAATATGACAGGTGTTAACCATAACCTCGTCAACAACCTTGTTAACAACTTGGTCAAAAATATCGAAAACAGCAATCGTGACTTCATCAATTGCCTTAGAGAGCAAATCTGGCGTGAGAGTAATGCCCGAGGAGAGAGATTCGATCATTTTGCTAGCTATAACTTCACGCAATTCAGCCGAAACGTCGAAGTGAAGCTTACCTTTCCGGTGTCGAGGTTGGGTGTTCACCATTTTGTCTCCTGTGTCAACCTTAGCGAGATAGTCCGTGATACCCGATGCACAAATAGAAAGATAGGGTCCCAGGTGAATTCTAACTCAAAAGCATCAATAAAAGACGTTGGAATAACACAAAAATCGGGCGATTTGAAGAGCACACCAAATCAACGTTTACTCATGGGTAGCGGCCATCTTGTATCTTACTAGGTACCTTCCTAAATCACGAGTTAAATGTTGCTAAAATAATTCTGTCGATGACAAACAGTAACTGAAATGGTAAAAAGAAACGAAAATAATAAAGTTCTGAAGGGAAATTGTTGATGTGGAGTGAAACAGATGCCCCTTCTGCGTAGATCACTGTTTTCTATGGTCAATACCTACCCTCGTGGTCAAGTATAATGAACCGTTGTGTAATAACTTAGCCATCAATAATACTTCAACGGTTGTTCAAGTTTCAAAAGTACTGATCAACAAAATCCAGCCCCTTCTTGGTAAAAGAACGGTTGTGTAATAATTTACCGTTGTGTAATACCCATCAACAATACTTCAACGTTCGTTCAAGTTTCAGAAGTATCTACCAACAATATCCAATAGATCCATCACTTATCAAATGAAATAATATCGCAGAACAACCAACTCGACTTCATACAGCCATCCTTGATTATAATGAGGTGCCCCCTAGTGATGATATCCGGGCCGGATTTATACCGTTTGATTCACGAATCTGTTGACGAAGCTTTATGGTGCACACGAACGGCTGGACGTACAATGCTCCGGGTGGTCTCAAAAGATTGTTAAGCTCAAGACAAATTGATAACGTAAAAAAAAACCATACCCTTCTATCGAAAGTTTTCCAGCTACGGCGTTATGAAAATTTCAACCCCTATTTTGAACCCCTTAGAGATGACTGACAGTAACGCCGAGCTTCGAGGACCAACTAGATCCCGAACGGAACCTTTAACCCTAATTTCATCTATTTTTGTTCACGATGACTAAGAAAAGTGCTCAGTACAGCGTACGGCCGACAGACAGAATTTTTTTTTATTGCATTTTCGGATTCTACATAGGTACCTTGAAACGTAAACCATCAAATTTTGAGGGGTGGGGGGTTAGAATTTTTTTTCACGCTCGATTCCAATGGTTCATTACCTATTGAAAATAATAAACCAAAAACATATTTTAACCCCCCCCCCCCCCCCCTCAAATTTGATGGTTTCCGTTTCAAGGTATGGAGAATGTGAAAATGCAATAAAAAATTTTCTGGCCGTACGCCGTATTTCGCACTTTTCTTAGTTACCATGATCCAAAATTAACGAAATTTGGTGTGTAGGTCCCGTTTAGGGTCTAGTTGGTCCTCGAAGCTCGGCGTTACTGTCAGCCCTACCTAAGGGGTGAAAAATAGGGGTTGAAATTTCCAGGACGCCTTTACCTTGAATTTGTTTAACACAGAAATATTTTCATTGCATTTTCGGATTCGACATATCAGGTGAATTATTTAAATGAAGGATCGTACCTGGGGAAATGGCGATGACTGAGTTGTCCTTGGGAAAAACGATAACTCTTGTCTTTCACCGCCGGCCTGGCCTCCTTCCACTCCCACCATTCCAAAGACGATGTTCCCCTCTCGCTTCACCGTCACTGGGAGAACCCAGTCAAGAATAATACCTTCATTCTCACAGAATATATAAGAAGATACCTGATATTGAATACCTACTTCTTGCAAATAACGCAAATTGTATCCATTTGAATTTTCTGGAATTAAGATAGGTATTTCTTGTGAGTTGGTTCCTAGAAAGCCCATGAAATTGATCGTGATCGGAATGTTCCTCAGAAAGTACATCCGCAAAAATTTGTCTCGTACAACTACATTGAGTGAGGCCTTGGACGGGAACAAAATTATCAAACTAGGTAGGTAGCTCAATAACGTGACTCGCTATGCAAATGAAGCTACCGTCAGATGCTGAGAGGGCACTGCCCCCAGTGAATTCGTGATGATGGCGACCCTATTTTCCTCAAGATTTTTTTCTGCGTCAAATTCGCCTTTCTCTCTATACTGCCGCGCTACCCTTAATTGCAGTATCTCCAAAATTATGAAATGAGAGAAAACGCGTTTTCTCTGTTTTTTCGTCAGGCCACCGTCAAGAAATGAATTTTTTTTCACAAAAAGTAACATTATACGTTACTGAGGGGGCTGTTGCATAGCTTCATATAATTTTAAATGTTGCTTTTAGCCTTATTTACAGTGGGATGGCGGATACTGCATTTCGGCTCAATAAATCAACGTTCATCTCTACGCTAAATTGCAGCAAGAGCCACACAGTTTTTGATACTGCATTTGAGCTTAACAAATTATTTCACGTCTACTACGCTTAATTGCAGTACTTAACAGTCTTGATACCGCTGTTTGACTATCCATATTAGAGCAGGTGATGTTATGTGCCCCAATAATACTGCGGATAAATTGATTGACTGACCTAAGATAAGGTTGATACCTACCTATTGTTTCTTATATGTACCTCTGTGGTATGGCAGCTTCAAAAGTTGAGAATACGGGCAGCGGACACAAGATTTGCAGAAAATCACGCGTTCTCCCCCCGCCCCTACAGAAATAAATTCCGGTGGCGTAGTGCACAAATAGACTGAGTTCTGCGTCGAACAAAAAAAGTAACATGTAAATCGGTTGAGAATTAAGCCCTGGGCAGCGCAGTTTGTTTTGTCGAAACCCACCTTTTCTCAGCATTAACCCCCTTCTCCCCTTATAGAAGTAAATTTCGAAATACCGGCGACGTAGTGCACAACTGGACAGTTTTCTGCATGAAAAAAAAAACCCACTCAAATCATTCGAGAATTGCGGTCTGGGCAGCGCACACAACATTCTGAAACACCCCCCCCCCCCCAGGTTTTTTTTCACGAATTGGGATTCAGAACGAATTTCGTTGTGGTTCTTTTCATTCTCATCTGACCAGATCAAATACAACATAAGGACGTCTCTTACTACTGACGGACGCCTAAAAAACCATTACCTCCTTAGAATTGACTTTTGCAGTAAACGCCACAAATATTGGGTGTTGCTAAGCTCATTTGCAGTAACTAGATTCTGCTAGGCTAAAATTGCGGTAACTCCAATAAATTGAACTGGAGATACTGCAGTTTTAGCGTAGCAAACGGAGTTACTGCAAATAAGCTTAGCAACGCCCGATATTTGTGGCGCTTACTGCAAAATTCTTATTCGATTGAGGCGGGAAAACGAGCTTTTCCCGCATTTTTTGTACTCACATATGGTAGAGTACCCACCCACGAACCTCCAGAGCATTCTAACTCAAAACCGCCAAAAAGTGGATTTACTGCAATTACGCTTAGCACGGCATTATAGTCATTCTCAGGCAATAAGAGACAATGCTGATCTAGTGACCCAGTAAGCGAGTTTAAGTACATTCTTACACGGATTACATGAGGGGAGAAATTGTCGGGTTTTCCTGTCAAGGAATACAATATCAAGGAATAAAATGTCTAGAAATAAGATTCTGTAGTTGGGTATTCATACTGGTTTTGTAGTATGTTAGTAGTATTTTTGGTTTAGTTTCAGTTTCAATTTTTGGTTTAGTTTCAATTTCTGGTTTAGTTTCAATTTTTGGTTTAGTTTCAATTTTTGGTTTAGTTTCCGTTTCAAGGTATGGAGAATCCGAAAATGGAATAAAAACGCTACAAATTATTACACAGCGGTTTATTGATTACCTGTATAGATGCCCTTCTCCGTAGATCACTGTTTCCTTTGGACCCCCTCGAGCTCTCTTCTATTCTTCAAATGAAATAATATCACAGAACAACCAACTCCAAGGGCCATCGTTCTTCAAATGAAATAATATCACAGAAAGACCATCTCGACTTCGTACAGCCATCCGTGATTAGAATTAGGTGCTCCCTAGCAATGATATCTGGGCCGATTTATACTGTTTCATTTACGATCATGTTGACGAAGCTTTTCGATGCAAACGAACGGCTGGTCGTACAGTTCTTGTAGTGGTCTCAACCAATTCATTAGTTCGAGATCAATTTAAAAATGTAAAAAAACCATACGCTTCTATTGAAAGTTTTCGAACTATGGCGTTCTGGAAATGTCAACCCCGATTTTTCACCCCTTAGAGATGACTGACAGTAACGTCGAGCTTCGCGGACCAACTAGACGCCAAATGGGGCCTACGAACCAAATTACATTAATTTTGGTTCATGGTAACTAAGAAAAATGCGAATTACAGCGAACATCGGACGGACAGAACTTTGGTTTATTATTTTCAATAATAATGAACCTTTGGACACGAGCATCAAAAAAGAAGTCCCCCCCCCCCCCCTCAAAATAGGATGGTTTCCGTTTCAAGGTAGGTAGAATCCGAAAATCGAATTAAAAAACGCTGCAAATCCCTGCACAACGGTTTATTATTTTGTACAGAATACCATTCTGTTACAGATCACAGCTCTCCGTATAGATAACCCTTCTGTTCGGACGTAGGTACATAAACGCCCGAAGTAGTGCGTCTGGTGTCCGCTCGTGCGCTAGCTGCCGCTAGAGGCTTCGATCAGATCATGCTATTTTTTGGGTCTTAGAACGAACGAATATAATTTGTGCTTATATTAGTAAATTGCAGCAAGCATCACGTCAGCCATAGGCGGTGCAATTTCGGACTATACGTTCTTTCATGTAGTTCTTTGGTTTTTGCAAACCTGAGCCCCTCTCCAACAGCAAGGTGGCGTAGAACCTCCGATAGAGAAAGTTGTAAGAAGTATTTTTTTAAAATTGTTATCCAAGTCGATCGTTCTTAATCGTTCTCATATTAAATCAGTTCAAGTGAATTTTGTTTGCGTTTTTCGTTCCCGATCAAACATTTTTGGTGCCGACACCCGGGAATGTTGCGGAATATAACTGAGAATATTGGAGTGTTCCGTGCTCGTTCATTCGACGATATGAGTTCCAAGGCGGTCATCTCCGTTCGAGGAATTGAGATCTCAACTGAAGTCATCAGAACTTTAGCGCCGATCAGAAATCGCTTTATAAAGATCTTCGTTCATGGACGATGATTAAGGCTCAGCCATTGTTGAAAGTTTCGCAATGGTCTGAGGAGGCCCAAACTCGTGCCGGCGATTTGGCGAAGGCCGCCGATCGGCTGTTGTTGAAGATCGATTCCGCTGGTTTCGAGGGTGAGGTAAGTGAATCGCTCTTATCCCAAGTTACCGATCTGCAAGTGGCGTTAGAGAAAGGACTGCCCACAGCGACTTTACAGCCATCAGAATGTTCGTCGGAAAGTTCAAACGATCAAAACAAACTCACGTTCGATGCAGTAAAATACATGAATGTTATGCTGCCTACATTTCCATCGCACGATGGGAACATTACGAATTTTGCCTCATTTCTCGGTTTATATGATCGAACGGTACACAATGTACAGTACCTTCCGGACGAGATTAAATATCGGGCGCTCGTCGACAAGCTAGCTGGTCCGGCTCGTTCGGCCCTTATTAGTTATCTTTCTGACGGATCGGATTATCAGGCTCTTTATAACGCCTTGATCGCAGATAACTCCGGTCGGTATCGTCTCGCGCGTCGATCCTTTTCAAATCAAGACTTCGTACCTACTATCAAGAAAGCTGACTTGCACCAGTTGGAAGCGTTCCTGAGTGCGGCCCGGGCTTGGATCCGTTCTATAGAAGAGGTTGAGACACACAACCTCGCTTCGTTCCTGCTCTTTGAGGCCCTCTTCGCTCGTATTGACACCACGCTGAGCAATAAATTTAATCGCGAAGAAATGGAGGTCGAGGATGTTGTTCCGACTCATCGTAAACTGCTGGAGTTCCTAGACAAGGAGCTCAAGATCGCTCAAATGATCCCTTCGACCTTTCAGGGTTCATTCGATCGTGATAAAAAATCAAATTCGGCTCAAGGACAGGCCCATCGATCATCCCCACAACCTCGATCCTTGAAAACTCAGAAGGATTCTCTTCGGCTCCAATGCCATTATTGCAAGGATCATCACTACCTTTATCGATGCTCCAAATTTTTCAATGTCCCCATAGAAAAGAAATGGGAATTCGTTCTTCTTCACAAGCTCTGCGAGAACTGCTTCTCCTGCCGACATGACAACGTTCAAGACTGTCCTTCTTGACGACGTTGCGGCTGTGGACGAAGACATCGTGCCTGGCTTCATCGTTAAAAAAGGGAGGTAATGTCGAGAGGTGCTCAGGGTCTTCCTCCCCAATCTAATAGTTCAAAGGGGAGATCGTGCCAGAGGCGCAATTCGTCTATCTTGGCACAGTCACCACTGGTTACGAGCACACCGGCCCTCTCCGAGATCAACTTGTGTGAGTGGGCCTCTGAGGGTGTCGGGGGCTCGGAGGTGGCTGACCCTCTGCTCCGTTCAGTTAGATCTTTTACCGATTGCGAATGAGGCTGCCCCGCTGGATGGGATCGGGCCAATCCTCCGACCCGTTCTGTCCGGAGTGATCGGTCTGGTCCCTCCAGGGGGAAAGATACTATAGTAATCGATCCTTGTTCAAGTCACAAGAAAATATTCGTTCGTTCGCATAAGGCCCATTGCATTGATCATAATAACCGATCCGGTCCCACAGGTGGGATGTTCGATCGTAAGTTCCCAGGCAGTAGCTCGGCTGCCGCTTTAGGTAGGCACATGTTTGTACCTAGGACCACTGAGGAAGGGGGATAGGACCTTGCGGTGATATACCCAGGAGTGGAGCTTCCCATTGCACTACTCAGCTGGTTAGTTCTAAGTTTGTTCATGGAAGTCCCTCTTATTTGGTGCAGCCTTCCCCAGTAGGTGTTAGTTCAGGCGCACTTGACGAGCCTCGCCCGTTGAACGTAGCGAGACACCTTCCCGAGTCTCATGCGTTCAGTAATAGGGAAATTAATTTCCGGGACCAAGTTAGTTCAGGCGCTCAGCTATTGGCGGAAAGTTCTCTTCTGACGCTAGGTTCATTACCTAGATCATGCGTTAGGCATCCACGATCAGGAGGCTTAATACCTACTGCACTCGTGCACGTGTCAAAAAGGGAAAAAACTAGGGGCCTTGTGGGGCGCGCTCTCCTGGACACTGGATCTGAGGTTAATATGATTACCTATAAATTTAGTCGGGCACTCAAATTGGAGGTCCTCCCCTCAGAACGACGCATAGTGGGAGTAGGGGGAAATTCGCACTCTGTTCCGGGATTCACTTCGTTCGGGCTGTTCACACGTTCAGGTAGACACATTCCAGTCACCGCCTTCGTCTTAGACGAGGTGACAGATCCTATCCCGTCAAGTAGTTTTTCTATAGATCAGTGGCCCCATATCTGGGAGCTAGGTTCTGAGTTGGCTGATCCAACCTTTTACTAAGTGCCGATCTAGTTATCCAACTCATAGAAGGGATCCTCCGGTGGGCAGCTCACCATGGTTTTTACGTTCTAAAGTAGGCTGGTTAGCGCTAGGTCGAATTGAAGCACGGAAGGGGCAGATAGTGAAGTTCGGTGATAAGATTCACCTTCAGTGGTTCATTCCAACCGAAGCCCTTAGTCAAGTTTTTCCCTTCAAGTCCGAAGTTAACGGTGGGTCCAGTCCCGCTCTAGTAGGTACAGCGCAGTCGGCGTGGAAGGACGTTCGGTCAGCTGAATATAGTAAGTGGGCAATTCAGGACATTATTAGAGTATTCCCACAAACTTTGGTTGGAGGCAGTGTACGAAAGGGAGAACGTTCAGGGGTGGCTCCTGCTCTGCCGAAGGAACGTCGTTCCCCTCCCCCTCGTTCAGGAGTTCCACTTTTCCACTCCAAAGGTGCTCTGTTAGAGCCAGTACGTAATTTGTTCTCTGTAGTGCCCCCAGTGGAGTTCACATCAGTTATTCCACCATTGTTCAGCTTGGTTTCAAGGGGGGTAATACCTACTAAGGTGAATTTTGAAACCCAAAGTCCTGCACCCATACAGGTTCAGAGTTCCGTGCATGAAACGGATGTCCTTCTGAAATGGATGTTCGAGATTGAGTCAGTTGAGGAGGTCGAGCCTTGGACACCTGTTGAGCGGGAGGCCGAGAATCTTTTCTTAGATCAGGTGCGCAGGGATGGTTCAGGTAGGTACTACACCGTTCCATTGCTTCTCGCACAGGATCGGAATCCGCTAGGTCATTCTTGATCGATAGCCCTACGGCGACTTTATCGGTTGGAAAGTAAATTTAGGCGAAATCCTGATCTTGTTCCACCATATAAAAAGTTCATGTGTGAGTATGTCGCTCAGGGTCACATGAGACGTGTCGATCCCCTGGTGCCGGGTCTCGCTCATTACTATATGCCTCACCATGCGGTTCGTCGTCTAGGGAATCCATCAGATTAGATCCATGTAGTTTTTAATGCGTCACAGCGGACGTCAAATGGTCGATCTTTGAACGAAATTTTACACGTAGGTCCTAAGTTACAACCGGACGTTGGCGATATCCTCCTCCGATTCCGCTCATTCCCCTATGTGTTCATTGGCGATCTTCAACAAATGTTCCGCCAAATTTTACATCCTAGAGAAGATCAGGATCTTCTCCGTATTGTATGGAGAGATTCACCGAGTGACCCCGTTCAAGATTTTACGCTCTGCATAGTTGTCAGATTGTGGATCGCGGGGGTTTATTGGACCCTATAATCCACCTACTTGCGGGTAAATCCTTGAGCTGCTGTCCCTAGCAATCATAGGGACCACCCATACCACGCAAGCACTGGCTAATGACTAATGTAGGTCGGGTTTTACCGCGAGGGTAATACACACGACCTAGTCCGCCTCGTAACGAGTGTCACGTTGTTATCGAGGGCACCCAAGGACTTAAGTCCGCAATTGAATTTGGAGATAAAAGGAGGGAAATTACGAAACTAATAGTGAGTTAATTTTAGGCAATATTTATTGAAATTATATGGGGTTCCTTGTTGAAGTTATATGGGGATTCTGTAAAATGCAAACTATGGGCTTAGGAGCTACTTATCTCTAAACTAAGCAGTCCTACCTATACCTCCAGAAGCCATCCTAACGGCACTGTCGGATGGCAACGGCGATATGCCCTGATGATTGACTTAATGTTCAATTGCTGATAGAATTGCGAACTAACCTGGTGGCCTAGTTCAGGCTCCTGGGTGTGGAGTTGGCACTGAAGATGGCTAGGCTGCAGTACCTCCCTGCTACGGACTCCTTCTCCGTTTGGACGTCTCAGCTTGGCAGGGTGTCCTGAAGACGTACGGTCAGTCAGTGCGCCTCTGCAGATTCGGGCCACGAAACTGGATAAGATGTAGCTTGGGCAGGAGCACTGGAGAGACAATCGTTCTTGATTTCGATAGCTTTTCACGAAATCTCCGATAGGCGGAGACTTGGTTTCGTGGGGCGAAATTTCGGGCCCCACTTGTTCTAATCCATCCAATCGCATTAGTTGTGTGACTCTGATAGGCGTTTTCTTATGCCCAATCAGAAGCGATTAAAATCTGGGGATTTTTGCTTGTGTGTCAAAGGTCCGGTCCACGCGTGGCTTCAAGGTTTTTCGTGGTCTGCATCTTTTTTGGCGTTTCGAATAAAGGGAAGTTCTGGATCGCTTTTTCGGTGGGAAACCGATCCTCTGCGGAAAACATGTCGTTTAGGTTTTCTCACGTTGATTTTGTTACTGCCACCTTATTCTTGGAAGTGCGTCTGGTCTCATGATTCTCCCGGGAAGGTGAAATCTGATATGTCTGGCGCGGGTCTGAATGTCCGCGTCCTGACAATAGTCAATTATGGTACTGCTCCAGCTCCGTTCCTGGCAAACCGGACGTTGAAACATTTAGCTGGGGCTTCTCTAGTTCTACTCGAGCAAACTTATGTGGATGACGTTCATGGAGGAGGTGCCTCGATCAAAGAGGTATGTGAGGTTAGGGACGAACTTATTGCTCTGGTAGGCTCTGCGGGTTTCGAGATGCGGAAGTGGGCCGCTAATCACCCCGATCTGCTTCAGGGTATTCCCCAAGATCATTGCCTGATATCGGGCGAAATGGTGGACTTGGATCCCACGGAAGGCATGCCCCTTAGAATGCTAGGAGTGGCCTGGGACCCTCGTACTGATACGTTGTTCTTTAAAGTACCAACTACACCTGTAGTTCGAACCAAGAGGGAGCTGGCTAGTGAGGTCGGTACAATTTATGACCCCGCTGGCTGGGTCATGCCGGTTTGGGTCTTCGCTCGAAAGATCCAGCTTGAGGTGTGCCATGCACGTTTTGACTGGGACGATCCACTTCCCCTCTCCTTAGTTACTGATTGGTCGAACATTGATAGATCTATCGATACGCTCTCAGAGCTGAAGATTCCTCGTCATGTTCAGGTTTCTAGTCCTATTCAGTGGTTAGTAGGATTTGTGGACGCCTCTGAAAAGGCATACACGCAGCTGTGATTTATCATGTTTGCGCACAAGAAGGTTCATTTTTGACCCGGCTAGTCACCGCTAGAGCTCGAATTGCCCCCATAAAGCAGGTATCTATAACTAGGCTAGAACTGCTCGCTACCGAATTGCTAGGAAAGATCATGAACAAGATTCGGCCACAATAAATTCGCTCATGCTCAATTGGTTGCGTGCCCTGATAGCACAATCGTTCTGTCCTGGCTCACAGCCGACCCAGCTCCTTTATGGAAAGTATTTGTGGGAAACTGTGTAGCCAAAACTCTCTCTTTTTTGCCCCAGGAGCTTTGGTTCCACGTTCAGACGCAGGACAACCCCGCTGATATAGCATCTAGGGGATCCCTGCCCAATAAACTGGTCAAGAATGAGCTTTGGTGGAACGGTCCCCATCGGTTACGCTCAGACTGGTCCTTGTGGCCTATCCGCAGAATTAGGCCCGATCATAGTCAAACAACTGTGGCTGAGGAGATCAGAATGGTCAGGTCGCATGCCAACACTCTGGAGACTACTGATGAGTTGGAGGAAAAATTCAGCTCATTCGGTCGGCTTAGAAGTGTGGTAGCCTGGATCTTACGTTTTGGGTGAAACTCCCGCGGTCAAAGAGATAGGTTTGCAACTGTTTGGAGAGCGCCGGTCGAACTACTTTCAACTGAAGAGTTGCGGGCAGCCAATCTAGTTTTGGCATGACGCGCTCAAAGTCGACACTTTCAGGATATTCATTCCGCCTTAGACCATTCCACTCCCGGTACCAATCTCATGAGACAACTCCCTATTTCGAACACGAGAGGGCATCATCAGAGGGGGGTCGTTTGGAGCATAGCAGTAGCGCATTTGAGACTAGGCATCCAGCACAAGGACCCGCTCCCTCAACTTCTCATTTGTCAGGCTCATGAGAGCTGTTTGCATGTCGGTCCAAGGGCAACCCTAGCTCACCTGCGCACAAAGTTCTGGATTATAGATGGTCGGAATGTGGTCGCTAGAACTCTTGCAAAGTGCACCCACTGTTTTTTGATAAAGCCCATATCCTTTCAACCGGAAATGGGTCAGCTCCCATCAGGGCGGGTTCAGGGAACGTTCACATTCGATCAGGTCGGCATTGATTACGCCGGTCCATTTTCGGTCTTTCTAAGTGGTCTCCGTGGAGCACGAGTAGTAGAAATGTACTTGGCTGTGTTCGTTTGCTTTGCCACCAAGGCTGTGCACTTAGAAGTAGACATGGATTTGAGCACTGACAGTTTTCTGCAGTGCCTGGAAAGATTTATCGCTCGAAGGTGGGTGCCCTCTGTCATTTGTTCAGACAACGGTCGCAATTTTTTGGGGGCAGCCAACCTCCTTATGAATATTAGAATTGCTCTGGAAACAGGCGTATCGATCACGCTTGCTGAACATTTAGTTGCAAGGGGGGTGAGCTGGAAGTTCATACCACCAAGGGCTCCTCCCTTTGGGGGTCTATGGGAAGCAGCAGTCAAGTCAGCAAAGCGACTTATTAGGGTAAATTTACACGATCATACGGTCAATTTCCAAACGTTCAGCACTATAGTGGCTAAGGTCGAGTCCATCCTTAATAGTCGGCCTCTTGTGTTCCAATCTGCTTCGCCGGATGATATTCTCGTTCTTACGCCAGGTCACTTCCATTTTCAAAGACCTCTTACTGCTCCCCTGGAATCGGAAGGCTGTCTGGACTCCAGCTCGCGCCTTATTCCCAAATGGAGGTTCGTGAATCAGACCGTACAGGGCTTCTGGAAGAAGTGGAGTAAGGAGTACCTGCTCGATCTGCGGGCACGGGACAAATGGAATACTGCTGATCGACCCCCTGTTTTAGGAGATGTAGTGCTGATCATGGTCGATAATCGTCCACCGCTCTCTTGGCCCATGGGCGTGATTACCGATCTTCATGCTGGTTCCGACAGCATCGTACGGGTAGCCAAAGTTAGGTACCAATGGGGAGCTGACGCGTCCATTGGTCAAGCTTTGTCCCTTGCCCAAGGAGCAGTCCGAATGACTGGTGTCATGGGGGGGGGGGGGGGGATGTTTGGACGACGGTACATAAACGCCCGAAGTAGTGCGTCTGGTGTCCGTTCGAGTGCTAGCTGCGGCTAGTGGGTTCGATCAGATCATGCTGTTTTTTGGGTCTTAGAACGAACGAATATAATTGTGCTTATATTAGTAAATTGCAGCAAGCAACACGTAAGCCATAGGCGGTGCAATTTCGGACTATACGTTCTTTCATGTAGTTCTTTAGTTTTTGCAAACCTGAGCTCCTCTCGAACAGCAAGATGGCGTAGAACCTCCGAGAGAGAAAGTTGTAAGAAGTTTTTTTTTAAATTGTTATAAATTGTTATCCAAGTCGATCGTTCTTACTTAATCGTTCTCATATTAAATCAGTTCAAGTTAATTTCGTTTGCGTTTTTCGTTCCCGATCAAGCACCTTCTATACAATAATGTAATATAATATGTTCTATTGTATACATATTATGTAGATCGCAGACCCTCCGCAGGTTAGTACGTAACCCCATCCTCGTTTCTAGGTACCTACCTAACACGAGGCAAATGTTGCTAGAATAATTCTGTCGATGACAAACAGTAACTAAAATAAATGGGAAAAAGAAACGCAAATAATGAAGTTCTGAAGGAATATTGTTGATGCGTAGTGAAATAGATGCCCCTTCTGCGTAGATCACTGTTTTCTGTGGTCAAAACCTACCCTTGTGGTCAAGTATAATGAACCGTTGGGTAATAACTTGTCCATCAATAATACTTCAACGGTTGTTCAACGCTCTCCCGAGAAAAGCAAAAATCACCCTATATAAAACAGTGATTAGACCCGTAGTCACTCTTATGGGTCAGAAACCTGGGTGCTGACAAGAGAATGGGAGAATAACTTGAGGGTGTGGAAAAGGAAGATCCTGCGGCGAATTTATGGGCCAATATTTGGTCAGAATTGTCGTTGGAGAATAAGGACCAATAGCGAGCTCCGCCAGCCGTACCAGGTTCCTGAGCTTTTCTGTTTCATAAAGAACCAGTTGGCTCAGGATAGGGATGAGTGGCGTCAGATGGTTGAGGAGGCCCAGGTTCTATAGAACCGTAGCGCCAGGGAAGTATGTAAGTAAATCCCTGCACAACGGTTTATTATTTTGTACAGAATTCCCTTCTGTTACGGATAACAGCTTACTGTATAGATAACCCGTCTGTATAATAAATATTATGTACTATTCTATACATATTATGTAGAACATAGAACCTCCATAGGTTAGTACCTAACAGTAGGATAAGAATGTATGTTCTGGGACATTCCTGTTTGAACATGCTCGTAAGTCTAACCAGCTGCCTCCTGCCCTAGCGGGCGAGTCCACCTTCTCACCACCCCCTCACCAACCCCCTCACGCCACCCTTACCAACCCCCTCACCGCCCCACGCCCACCAATACCCCCCACCCATCATACACCCTCATCCCCCCCCCCCTCACACCACATCTCACCCTCTCCACCCCTACCTCCCCTCGCCCTTACCCTCATACACCCCATTACCCCCCTTCCCCCCCCCGGACATCGCCCAATCGCCCCCTGCCGCCTCTAGACCTCCGTTGTGCCACCAACCGCCCTAGGTCATAGGCCTGGCACATGTTATGCCTGTCTGCGGCTGGGCTCCCACACCCAAGACTACATAGTTGATCAGCGTCACCATTAAAATGGTCGCAAGAGCCAGTTTGTGGTAGATAAATGGGATTTCAGACCCCGTGTCAAGCAAAGCCCTGCAGACTCCACGGGGAGAGGTAACGTCTGAGAACACCGGAACTATAGCAGTGGGAAGTAGTCCCTTTGACCGTGGGAAATGAAAAGAAGACCTTTTCTTTGAGAGAACTGAACGAGACTTAGAATGATCCCCATAAACATTCCTACTAGTGGACGTATGAGAACCGAAGTTACTCGCTATGATCGATCCGTGGGGCTCGCTAGACGTTCGCGGATAACATGTGCCAGACCTATGACCTAGGGCGGTTAGTCGCACAACGGGTCCAATAGGGTTATTAAGATCTACTCTATTACTAACCAAAAGAGTAATGCTGTGAATCCCACTTCTCCTGTGTATGGCACCATTAGGTTTCAGCAGAGAAGGGTCCTTCAACACCTGAGGCAGTTCCAAACAGTAGGCCTTTGGTGTTTCAGTCTAATTCGCCCAATGATCTGCTAGTTCTTACGCCCTGTCATCTCCTGGTGCAGAGGCCCCCTACTGCTCTACCGGAAGCTACGGTCAGCCCTGATGTTGGTTCTCACTTACGGGATTGGTAACGTTATGAGAGCTGAAAGGGAAGCGCAAATTAGAAAACAGGAGCCTTGGACTCTACCCCGCCACTTATCACTCCCTGCCAAGAGCTGAGCTTGAACATTGAGGTAGAACCTGAACCATTGAGCTTTACTTTGCGAGTACTGGCTCTGGCAGGAATTTCAGATGATGGGCATCCACAACGACTGCCAGCAAGGTCCTAACTAGACAAACGGGAGCCCTCCTTGGGAGCTGGGGCCTGGGAGCCTAAGGTTTTGTTTTCCCCGTATACCCTTTTAATGTTTTGATGGTGAAGGCAGATCGTCCGGATTCCTCGTCGACATGGAGTAGGATGTGGTGTGATCCTCCGCAATGGTGCTGTTGGAGTGAAGTACAGTTCTGAGCGGAGTTGTGCTTCCACAAAAAGCAATGAATGGGGAGTCCAGTTGATCTGATGAACTCTCGACGCTGACCTACCGGAACTCTTCGCGGTGGTATAGGGAAGTGAGGTCCTGAGCAGTGATGACATTTGAACCGCTCCCTCGTGACTGACCGAGCGAGGTTGGTCGATCTGTTGTGCGTGGAGTGGGGGACCTGGGTTTTCACTGCTTACTGGAACCCCTTTCCTCAGAACTTGATCTAGGTCGTGACCCCTGGGGAATCATCTGGGCAAATTTGAGCTATTTCGAGGAGCTGCTTATATGAGAAGATCTCGTCTTCCATCTCCCCCCTGGTTGAACTTGTCCTTAATAGCCGGATCCACTTACTGAGAAGATCTTCGGACAGAAGGAAGGATGCCAGTTCATTAGTGGACGTCCCTCCATTGAACTCACCCAGCTCCAGGCAGATGAGAGAAATCTGTCAATCTGTATGGCATCCAGCTCCTGCAACCTTGGGATGAGTCTACGGTTGGCGTGCTAAGCTAATACTTGCCCGAATTTTCAGCGCACAGTGCTTCATGCAGTTCGGAATACCTCGAACTAGATCGACGGAATGATGATTGCACTTCAGGGCTAAGTTGATTGAGAAGTGCTTGGTACTTTATTTCGTCAGGCAGATGTGGCACTGCGCAGTTGAATACCCTTTTGAACAATGAGAACTTGGTAATATCTCTGTTGTAGATGGGGACGGTGGGCAATAGCAAATTCATGTACATGACTGCTACAAAAGCTGCCCTTACGTTCCAAAGGGAGATCGGACGGAACGAGTTTTGGGACCCAAGTCAAGCGTACAATCAGTTTGCTTACCTTAACAATGAGGATCTCCTCCATGGCATCCTCAAAACCCGCCTGAGCCACATCGTTTGTAAGAGATCGACCCTGAACTACAAACTGCTGTACTAGATCCTTTGTTTTAGAGGGCCATTGATCTGCAGTTAGAGCTGGGCCCACCTGAAGGCTCCAGGTTTGTAAGGCCTTGTAGATCCGTGTTCAGCAGAGCTAAAATGGCCACGTCGAGGATAATTTTCAAAGATCTTGGGCTCATTATGACGTCCAATGACAACCTGACTACTGATTAAAAACTACAAGTTAGGCGAATGACCGCAGTTGAGCTTAACCTCACACGCTGGATAGTCACTCAGCCATGGGGCAGAACTTCCCGGGTTTCGGCACCAATGAAAAGTTCTCGGGATAAGCACAAGCTCTGGATCAATCATGAACACAACTTTATATTCGACAAAATACAGATCTTTTTAGGTACAAGTTCGGACTATTTAATATACTAATTTCGCAAAGTCAGAAATTCACATGTATGTAGTGGCGTCTTAGTAATATTCACACAATGAATCACAATATTAGAACTCACCTCGGGCCCAGTGCTGCCTACCCAGGCACGAGATTGCCCCGTCCATTCCTATATTTTCTCGCTCTTAAGATCAGTTCAAATTGCACACCCAATCAGCTCGATGATCCTAGAACGATGTCCCGCTCGACTGAATAATGATCCTAAAAGAATAATCTCAAGATTAAGAGCTACTGAGCATGGATCAAGAGTTCCGTTCATGAGCGAATCATGGCCTCATTCGACGGTATCCTTATACGGCGGTCAAACATTTGAATTCATGTACCTATGTTTGAAGTATTTTGGTTTGAATAAAAAGAAAACGCTGCAAATCCCTGCACAACTGTTTATTATTTTGTACGAAATACCCTTCTGTTACAGATCACAGCTCTCTGTATATATATAACCCGTCTATATAATATAATATGTGAATCGCAGACCCTCCGTAGGTTAGTACCTAACCCTGTACTCGTTACTAGGTACCTACCTGAATCACGAGTCAAATGTTGCTAAAATAATACTGCCTAAAGGAAAATTGTTTATGTGGAGTGAAATAGATGCCCCTTCTGCGTTGATAACTGTTTTCTGTGGTCAATACCTGTAATGAACCGTTGTGTAATAACTTGCCCATCAATAATACTTCAACGGTTGTTCAAGATGCAAAAGTACCGATCAACAAAATCCAGACCCTTCTTGGTAGATGAACCGTTGTGTAATAATTTACCCGTCAATAATACTTCAACGTTTGTTCAAGTTTCACAAGTACCTACCTCCAGTAGTCCACCACTCATATCGCAGAACAACCAACTCGACTTCATACAACCATCCTTGATTATAATCAGGTGCTCCCTAGTGATGATATCCCGGCCGGATTTTTATACCGTTTGATTCACGATCATGTTGACGAAGTTTTGGGTGCACAGGAACTGCTGGACGTACCTACAATGGCCTCAAAAATTGTTTAGCTCAAGACAAATATAATAACGAGACACGCTGGCTCCTGTCTGGTTGGAGATGATCATTTTAATTACAATCATAATGAAATATTTTCATAGGTAGATTAATATCTCCCCATTATGTTTGGGTGAGAATCAACATTTCGAACACATACTACACAGGTAGGGTTTTACATAAGTAGGTGGGTATCATAATAAGTCCACTGTTTTTTGAGTGTCAAGTAGGTAAGTAGGTATTCATGGTCAAACAGGATTTTCAGAAATTCCGAGGGACTTTATTATGCTTACCTGATAGAATTAAGTAGGTAGGTATTCATAATCAAAACGGAATTCCAGAAATTCCAAGATGGTGGTGGTAGGGGGTGGGTGACGTCATTATGATTACCTGATACAATTAATTAGGTAGGTATTCATAGTCAAAACGGTATTCCAAGATGGTGGTAGGGTGGGGTGGGGTGGGGTGACGTCATGATGATTATTTGATAGGTACAATTAAGTTGGTAGGTATTCATAATAAAGGTTGAGGTGATGGGTGAGGGGGGTGGTGGTGTGAGAGGCGGTGAGGGTGGCGATGGCGAGGGGATGAGGCGGGGGTGGTAGGAGGTTGATGGGTGATGATGGATGATGGGTGGGGGGTGATGGGTGAAGGTTTATGGGCGGAGGGGTAGGAGGAGGGTCTGAGGGCTGTAGAGGAGGGTGGGGTGGGTGGAGGCGGCAGCGGGCGGGGTGGGTGGAGGTCTGGAGGCGGCAGGGGGCGGAGTGGGTGGAGGTCTGGAGGCGGCAGGGGGCGGAGGGGGTGGAGGTCTAGAGGCGGCAGGGGGCGATTGGGCGATGTCTGTGGGGGGGAAGGGGGGGGGTAATGGGTTGTATGAGGGTAATGGCGAGGGGGTGTAGGGGGGAG